>KK499818.1:419918-477284 GCA_000688715.1 Glossina pallidipes | reverse complement strand
TCACTTAAGAATTCGATTTGCTTTATTTGACTGCGCCATGGAATTGAAATGAGAATATTCTTCCACAAATTTGCCCGACAAATATTATTGAAGCCTTGCCTTTTGAAGAGAATTCAACAAACGTAAATCGTACGGTAGTCCTTCCATGTGTGCATATTTGTTTTATTACTTTGTTGCGTCTTCCAACAGATTGACCTTAATCTCTATGTTCCTGTTTGCTATGTAATATATATGTATGTCAACTTTTTCTTAGGAAAATAAATTTCGCCAATTTACTCTAATTGATTTATTTTGCTGGCAGCACTTGTGTCGTCTGCTTACGTTACTATTCGTTGAAAAAAAAAAAAAAAAAAAAAAAAAAAAAAAAAAAAAAAAAAACTGCAAACTTATAAATGTTCACAAGAATAATATAATATATCTGTAGAAGTTATTGACCATTTGTTTTTCTGTTTGATGACCCGATCAAGATAGAAGCAGAAAGCAAGGCTATATCAATATGCTCTAAATACATTTTGTTGTAATATCAGAGGTCAATACCTATAATAATAATATTCATATTCTTAAAGAATGTACATACATCCAAACTACAAATATGCAAGTGTGCGTTGGCGTACACTTTAGATCAAGAGAAAGTACATACATACATACATACATACACATTCGAAGTGTATCTATATTGTTCTATTGACACACTCCCTCGTTAGCTCTGAGTAAAAACATTAGATATGTATGTGTAAAGAATATTTCCTCTTTGGCAAAATCTTCGTAATTGATAAACATACACTAATAAGTTCATGTAACAGTGCAGCTTGTGCCAAAAGCCAGCAATAATATTCGTATTCTTTACGTATGACGACTATACTCCGCTCTTAGAACACTGAACCCAAAAGCATTAAAAAAGTTGAGCATTTTGCCAATAACGTTTTCCTCCAAAAAACAAAGTGAAGACTTTATCAATATTTTTATTTTATACCTATCACCGAAGGGTGAGAAGTATATTCATTTGGTTAAAACATTTGTAATACACAGAAGGAAGCTTCAGAGATCCCACAAGGTATATAAATATTTTTGATCAACATCAATTTTTGAATCGATTTAAGCATGTCCGTCTGTCGGTCTGTGTACAATTGTAAGCAGTCTCTTACTTCCGAAAATTTAGCACAAATATAGGAAGGTCTTGCAAGCAGATTGAAAATGGGCCGAACTGGTTGAAGGACACGCCTACAGTACCACGTGAACTGAAAACATCTCTGTCTTCGAAAAGAAATAAAAACTTGGTTTTCGCAAGTTACTCACTTGGTGCAGGAGATAAATCTGCAAATATTTGAACGTGTGTTATAGTACCTGCGCAAAATTTGACTACGCCTACCCAATATTATAGTGTATTTAATTTGAACGTGCGAAGACAAGCTTCGGAAACCTCATAAGGTATTTGAAATGCACTTAAGCATGTCCGTGTGTTTGTCTGTCTGCTGTATGCATTCACTCCTTCGTAAAAATGAAGTTATCGCGTACAAATTTGCAACAGACTTTGAAAATGGACGAAACCGGTCAAAGGATGCGCCCACAGTACAAGAAAAATAACAACGCTGTCCTCTCCGTGGTTTTGGCTCGTTATACTTAAACAAAAACAGTTATGCGATATAAATTCTACTTTTATTCTAAAAAATAGCAAAACATAGCCGCGCCCACTAGAATATGAAAATTTCGTTTTTTTTTTTTTTTACGGTGACGGATATAAAACATTCGGTTACAGCCGAAGAGTATAATATTCTTAGTTGTTTTTATTACTACTTGTGGTATATACTAAGGTAAGGTGCATTAAGTTTGTGCGGATGTATGCAATACCCAGAAATATTTGGGATAGCTCCCTACCTTTAATTATGATTAATGATTGTTGTCTATCCATCTGCACGTATTATTTTCTTGGGCTCAATGTATAGGCCGAAATTTTTGACACGGGACGCTCCAAGAACGAACGCTATTGAAAATGGTTCGGATTGAATCATTTTTTCTTTCACTTCCCATATAAAGCTTTGTTTTAAAAAATCGCTTTATGAATAGCTGTAGGATGAAGTAGGGTATTCAATGATGAGCAGTGACCTACTGTAGTATTTTTACTTGCCTTTATTTTGAAATGTTTCGGATAAATCAAAAAATGTACCTGCTTTGAAACAAATGGTAATGTGTTCGTAATGTGTTATGCTTTCATTCAAAAATTTGTTCACGTTCCGCAATATCGAAGCTTAGGGCTTGTAATGCGAATATAATATCTGTAAAGAATTAGTCTGATCTTACGGGATAACAATGCATGCTCATGTGCATTTCATTTACTCCTTTTTAATGTTTGCTACTAAGCAACGCCATCTCAATTATTAGGCGCAATATTTCTTAGATTATCTATCCATTGGTATTTTAATTAATTGTGTTTCCATTCGTTTATATTCAATTTATTAAAAATTTTAATAGAAATTTATGACCGCGCGCTTATTAATTGAAACATGATATCGTCAAGACTTGAAAGCATATTTCTATTAGTTTCATCGAACAGTTTTCTTTTAGTCTTTTAATGCAAAGTGAATGGAAACGGAATAAAATTTTCGATTTTCGATAGTAAAAGAACAAGAAGAAATATAGTAAAGTGCTGTTCTAAGGTCATTTTGAATGAAGGCTTAGATTGTGCGAGTGATAAGTAACAGCTGAGAAACCCTTAGTTCTTTTTATTTATATGCGTGTTTTTTAAGGAGCCGTCTTTTATAAATGAGTCTTCGATCGTAATATGATCCAACTTAATAAATTTTTATTCTTGAAATACCATTAAATAGGACTTCAGAGATTATATTAGAAGGCGAACATTCTCTCCTCAATTTAAAAATTGTAATCAGAATTCTTTGCTCAACTTTTAGTTTGTGGTGAGACAACTAACGCCGCTTTACAAGCCATAGCTTACGCTTTTCTGCATTCAATTATGGTTAAATTATGGATTATAGGAAACTTTCTTAATGAATTACGCGAGTGTGAGATCAATGTTTCCTTCCTTCCATACTGAGCGTGTTATGTTTATTCTTTTCTAAAAGAACTCTTACCTGGCAACTATTTAAAAAACCCGAATAAAAGGAAATTATACACGCAATTCTCTTTTTACACGATTTTGATTGAACACGAGTTCAAAAGGAAAAAATTTCTTTTTTACACGAATTATTTTGTTTTAACACGATTTTTAATATTCCAGGAATTTTCTTTTCCAAAGTAGAAGTTATTTTTTATAAAATATTTAATGAATTAAAATGTGTAAGCACGAAATAAATTAAGTGAACTCTAACAAGAACTTTTTAATATTCTTTACACCTAATTTTTTTTACACGTATTTTTTTTACACGTAGTTTTTGGGCACGTATCTATCGTGCGAAAAGAGAATTAGGTGTATTCAACTTTTGATGGTCAAATATTAGCTTTGGAGAGCTCTTCAAAAGTGATTTGAATCTAACAAAAACAAAAACTTTATGAAAGCGTTGGCAATGTAATTTGCTGGAGAAGCACCAGCGGTTGCAGTTACCTTAATAGTAATTAAAAAATTTTGATTTGAAAGGGACAAAAAAACAGAGTAACCGATAGAACATAACATTTAATCAGATAACTGTGTATGACGATTATATGAGTCTATATATGTCTATCCATCCTTGTCGGATTCCCTCATAAAATTTTATCATTACGAATGTGTATTCGCCATAATAGTGTACTTTAGAATGTGTGTATGTCATCTTGCCAAGTTATTTCATTGCAATCTAATTTCCTATTACACGTACTTTGTTTATGACGAGTGTACTCGTCATCTTTCGATTAAGACCAAGAAGTTATAATATAATTAAAAAAAAAACTAAAAAGTGCGAGGAAAGATTTTTCCGCGGTTCCAACGATTGTTGATTTGTTTCTTTCCTTGCGTATCGCTTTGTGCTTGTGATCGATGTCTTCGTGGAATGCTTCTCGAACACACATTAAATAAGGAGCTTAGAAATTTGGCTTTACTTTCTGATCTTTTCGTAGGGATTGCGTTCGCTCGGGTGAAAGTTCACTATGCATGTGTGTGCCGTATGCATGCGTACACACGTTTTTTAAAACTAGAAATTCTTAGATAAAATCATGTGATTTAATTAAAAATTTGGGGCAAATTAAAATAATTAATTTATTGTTTACTCTTATAGGGGATGTCGGGCTGTGATCAAAGCACTATCGAATCGGTGGTTGAAGATTCAACAGATTCACCATTTGATGCCGATGAATGTCTTAAGGTTCGAAAATATTGGTGCTTCTTGCTGTCCAGCATTATTACATTTCTTGTTGGATTGTTCATTGTGTTACTATGGCGAGCATTTGCATTTGTATGCTGTCGCAAAGAGCCCGATTTGGGGCCCAACGATGCCAAACAGAAAGAGCAAAAGGCGAGAAACAAGCAGGAATTCGAAGGCACCTTTATGACAGAAGCTAAAGATTGGGCTGGGGAACTCATATCAGGCCAAACAACAACAGGTCGAATATTGGTAAGAATATATGTCATAAGGTATCAACTCTAAAAGAGACTAACAGTACATACATGTTTTTGTGCCACAAATAATTTTATCACTTTACCGCTTAGTTAGAGAGTGTTACTTAGCAGCAGTTTGCGCATTGATTGTCTTCCATCAACTACGTAGAGTAAATGTAAATGGGTCACGGCAATAAAGAGATTGCATAGTGCTAAGCACATCGTCGTTGGATTTTGTAGAAAACGTAGATACTCTCCAGCTAATGCAAATTATGTGGAGCCAGATAAGAATTCTGGCGAAATTTTGGAAACATTTTCAAAAAGCTCTGAATTTTCCAAATTTCAGAAATTTCTATTGAAAATTGGGCTCGGTTTACTGTTCTCGATACCTAGTTATCGTACGATACGATCGCATTTTGGGTCGATAATACTCAGTTGCTTTCGTATTGAGTTTGGCTTTTTTGGTGGTGTTTTGTTCTTGTTATTGTACAAAGATTCTAACATATTTATAAATGATGTGTTTTATGTATCTTCATCAACTACATATATATTATCAAGACCTTTTGATTTTTTATGCCGCACTGCATTTGTGGTATCAAGTTTGTGTGGACGGTTGTGGCACTCAAAAGGACTTGAGATAGGCACATCTTTTATGACAACAATCGATTGATCTAAGCTTGTCTATATGTCTGTCCGCCTGAAGTCTGTCTATGTATAATTGTGTCGATGTTCGTGTATTGCAGGCCGTAATGATGAAATTGGGTTTGTGACGTGACGACTTTTGGCCCAAGGACAAACGCTATTGAAAATGATTCTGATCGGATCCCTTTTTCGATTACTCCCCAAAGTGATAAATCGTTATAAGACAAAATATGATAGTTTTTAGAATTTGGCGACAAAAATCGTTTAGATATAGTATTTCGGCGTTCGAAATTAGTGTAAAAACTTTGGATCGAATTGTGCGATTTTTTGAACCCTTTACGGCATAACCATTCCCATGGAAATTGAATATGTATATACAAATTTGTTCATAGGCACAATTAACCTTAACGAATTTGGAACAGATAGGTCTAATTTTTGGATTCATTCCAACATGTAAAAGTGTTCCAATGAAAAAAGCTTCATATGCGAAAAATTGAAACTAATTTGTGATATTTTGCATAAGCATAATTTGTATCACATATATCTATTTTTTGGACCGCACCATATATGGGAGATCTTATGAAAATAAACCCTTTTATGGCGACAAAGGCTTATTTGTGGCTTTTTATGAGCGAAACGGTGCGAAGATAATAAAATCTTTGAAAAGCAAGTTAAGTTTGCTAGAGTTAGACCATTTCGACATTTGAATATTCTTCTATAGGAGGGCTTTCATGGAAATTTTACATTTACATAAAAATAATGTATAATTTTTGGTGTACCGTTGATTAAGCGAAGTGATATAGGGTATCTATTAGTCGGCCTTGCCTGACTGTAACATTCTTACTTGTTTTTTTTTCCCTTTTTCTTCTTAATTTCAGGTCGTATTGGTTTTTATACTCAGCATTGCATCACTTGTTATATATTTCGTTGATGCGTCTAGCGAAGAAGTCGAAAGATGTCAAAAATGGAGTAATAACATTACTCAACAAATCGATCTCGCGTTCAATATATTTTTTATGGTTTACTTTTTTATACGAGTAAGTCTTATGTTTGTGTTGTTTTACTTTATATTTTAATTTTGCTTTGCTTTCAACTATTGGCAGACTACACCGCGATAAGAAGAAGAAATTAATAAATACGCCCCGGATAAGCAATATTCCACAAAGGATATTTACTACTATTAGCGTTGTTTCCGCATAGCGTTTCTTAGGAAGGAATAAGTTTCCTCTGTTCGTCCATTTTCCTTTCCGTCCTTCGAAAAGTGCAAAAATGGTCACATAAGCATTCGTGCAATATGTTTATCAATTTTATTGAGCTAACATCTCGTAACTTACAAGTGCGGCAAGCGGGGGAAATAAAGAACTTTTTCGTTTCTTTTAATTTATTTTTTAACTCTTTTTATAATCTCTTGAGTCTATGTTTCAATAAAAAAACTTTCTTTGAATGAGTGATTATTTTCCTCAAGAATGAATACTTTGCTGTTAACTTCATATCAAATCGATCAAATTATATAGTACCGAGTAATGCTGAAATTCAAATCACGATAAACCTCTTGCTTGGTTTCTTGTCAAACGGTTCATGGCGGACGATACCGCCATCGAAAAATTTACCCGAACTTATCGGGTCAGCACCGTCGAGCAACCGAGAATACCAAAAGCAGTACTTTTATCGCATATCTAAAGTCGAAAGTTAAAATTGTGGTCTGCCTTATTTTAATTTTTTTTTAATCTTTTATTTTTTATCAATTGGTGATCTTTAACAAATATGTGTTACTTGTTTAATTTTCGAAATTTCATTTACAGTTCATAGCGGCCTCCGATAAACTTTGGTTTATGTTAGAAATGTACAGTTTCGTAGATTATTTTACGATACCCCCGTCCTTTGTATCAATATATTTAGATCGGACTTGGATTGGTAAGAAAAAAAAAATATTAAAAAACAAAAAACAAAATTAAAAAAATTAAAACCAAATTAAAAAAAGATCAAGACAACGAATAAAATTCGTCTTGGGACGAATGTTGAATACCTACCACCCACCTAAAGGTATATGTAAAAATATTTCATTGTTCTCTTATTAAAGATCTTAATCGTTAATATTATTTGAGTTATAAATATTGCCATAAAATTGTTAAGGAATCTCTGCTATAGAATAAATCTTGGATTCGAAAGGTCTGCATTTGTCTCCTGAATGAATTTCCTTTTTAGTTACATTTTCGTCAATAAATCAGTAATGAGACGGTTGAGAGTTCAACGGTCTCTGAATTTTTCGTTTCGTTGATTCAAGCATAATGTTGTTCGAAGATCTTTGATGCACTACATCGTCACATATTAATGCATATGTCATACCTGACCTTTGGTGGTGGTATCAGGATATATTGTTGTTAATTTTTAATAATTATTTTTTTTTTTTTTAAATACTTCATCTTTGTAATTAATTGCCTGATCGAAATGCATGATTGCAATGAAATTTACTCCAAAAAAAACAAAAAAAAAAAAAACGCAAACCAACTCTAGGTCTTCGATTTCTTCGAGCGCTACGACTTATGACTGTTCCAGATATTTTACAATATTTAAACGTTTTGAAGACATCGAGCTCAATACGCTTGGCGCAGTTAGTATCAATTTTCATATCCGTGTGGTTAACGGCGGCTGGAATTATACACTTGGTATGTTATATGAAAAAGTGCAAATTTTCACGGGTGAGCATTTCTTATTTACTTACTGAAACAAGGCCAGAGATTTTTGAAATTTTCCTAAGAAACCTATATTAAATGTTCACATCGGAGAAAATTTGCTTCATTTGATTTTGAATGATCTTTTGAATGAACCAGTAGTCCAGTAGAGTGAAACGTAAAAGTAGAGAATTTTCTTAAAAATTCTTGCATTTACTTAAAATTTAGCTGGAGAACTCTGGCGATCCGCTGGATTTTAATAATGCTCATCGTTTATCCTATTGGACCTGTGTCTATTTTCTAATCGTAACCATGTCAACGGTAGGATATGGCGACGTATACTGTGAGACTGTTTTAGGAAGAACGTTTCTAGTGTTTTTCTTACTCGTTGGCTTGGTAAGTGATTGCATTTTATTTTAATTATATTAAATATCACAATATTTTAAAAGCAATAACAACAACAACAAACCAACTATATATAATATGCAAAAATCTAAATAAATTTATTCGTTATATAATAATTATTTGACGTGATATCTCGGGGGGGGTCAATATAATTCCTTTAATGTAAAAAAAAAAAAAACAAAAAAAAATGTTGCGGGCATTCACAAGAAGATCGATCTATCGACGTTTTCTTTATTTCGATTTTAGTTGTACCGCAGGTTTAATTCGCACAAAATGGATCTGTAATGTTGATCGTAACGAAGTAATCTACATACATATTCAAGATAGTATCTATCCATCTATTTGTTTGGGCACACACATGCTACGTAAAAGTAGATATATATTTTCCTATATATATTTTCTTTCTATTTAAATTTCTTCTTTCTTCAATTTGAATGTCGTCATAAAGGTAGTTTTCGACTCTTAAGGTTTACTTTACAAAACACAGCAAAAAAAAAAAAAAAAAAAAATTATAATGAAAATAAAAATCGCGTATTTGTTTTTAATCCATTAAGTTGTTATATATATATATCAATGAACATATATAATATTAAGTATTTACACAAAAATAAATTACCCGAGAGGTCAGCACTTTTTTTTTTTAATATATCGTAGAGACATGTTTTCCTTGATGATTTCAATTTTTTCAATTTTGTTCATATTTAACATAGAGTTAACTTAAATTGCGACAAGAGACAATTCGCAAATACATTATGTAAATATTAGTTGATTTCGTTTACCGAAAGGCTATTGCCTATAATCACATACATATACATATGTTTCCGCCAATTAATTAGTTTCTGAAATAGTCTGCGAAACAATCCATTTACGTTTATTCTTCTTCATTAAGTTTATTTTGCATGCGTTGTAATACCTAAGCAGTTATGACAGTCTTTAGACGATTGTTTTTCTTTCTTTTTTTTTTGATTTTTTCCTTTGATTCGTTTGATTTACGATATTTTGTTCTTATCATTCTTTGAAAATTAGGAGAACAAATTCTGTCGCTCAGCATACTCCAAATTGATTAAATTTACAAACTTTTCTTACCCACCACCGCGAGAGCTAGACGGGAAAACCAGATAGGCACCACTTATGCTCGAAGATTTCCTAGCATTTCCCTAGGAATGTGGTAATAGTGCAGTTTTAAGATATTCGCATAGTTTTCAGAGTAATCGATTCAGATTTAAAGACATGATAATCTAACTGTGTGTGTGTATGGTTTGTTCTATAAACACCACTGTAACATCACCCATGTCATCCATCAAGTTTCCTTAATAGTCCGCATAGTAAAAATGAAGCTGTCGTTTCTTCTGGAATCGCAGTGGAATCGCGGACAACATAGGCCCGAGTTCAGCGTTTATGAAATGCGCGCTGGAGTGAATTCGTTTTGCTTTTGTGGTCTCGTAAGATTATTTTGATTTCCTTGCGGCCAACTTTCGATGGTGAACTTTTCGATTATTTTTTTGTGCCAATTTTGTCTGTACTTCCTTTAGCTTAACTTTACTGAAGTAAAATTGTGCTATGTTGTGCTGCAGAGTTTTTCGGATTTCAATTCTCAAATTGGGACCTCGTTAAAATATCTGCATGGGGTTGGGCAAAGGGGGTAAGTCTTAAAGGTCGCCAAAAGTCAATTATCCTCTAACGTAAAAAGCAAAGGTGGCAAAAAACACCCCCCTGTTGTTGTGCATGAGAACACAAAACGATGTTTGTTGGGCAGGGCATTTGCTCGAAGTACCGACAGGCGCAGCCAAGCGGTTAGGTTTCTTAAATCGGTACAAAAAATACTTCACTGCAGCCCAGGTTCAGATACTCATGGGTGACGAGAATGTATCCAAAACTCTCGATATCCTTGAGCATCGGCGTAATGTGTGGCTGTATTGTGCTTGTGTATACCTACGTCTAAGGCAAGTGTGCTACAGCGATAAAAGAGATTTATGCACTAATTAAGTTCTTTAACAGGACTGCCTGGCTTAATCGGCATCCTTTCGTCCTGAAGTTATCTACATACCACATTATATAATACTGTAACTCGTCGCTCTTTAATCGTGTCGCCCCCCCCACATCCTACCAGCAGTTGTCCTTCCTACCGTACCTGATGTCTCTATTTTTAAGTCGAACGTTCACAAACTCTACTACCTCTCTCCACCCCTCTCTTTCTATAAAGTTTCCTGACCATCATCGCGTCCACACATGTAGGGAAACTTTCTCGAGTGGCTTTTCGTAGAAAGATCTTCCAACATTGCCCGGCAAATAATGTTTCATTTAATCTGCCACGGCACTACGATCTAGAGAGGTTTTAGATTCCCCATGTGTATACTTAATCAAGTACGCTTTCCCATTTGTCTATTGGCGAAAGAAATTCTCTTGAAGTTTACGACAGAAAGTGAAAGTTTAGGTCGTATATTTGTGGGTGATCGTCGTGGGCGAAGGGATTGATTAGGATAAGTGCACCCGTAGAAACTTTCCGAATAAATATTTCAAAGTCTTCGCACCAGTATCTCTTCGAAATTATTTCTTTTTTTTTTCTCGAACTATAGACTCTCGTCTTGTGCTCATTTAGACAGCGCTCAGAGAAAATTGCTTCTAGTTCCATCCATTGTCATTTGTAATAGAATCATGTCAACAATTCCAACAACAATATTTTTTGTCTAATTTTTTGAACCTAATTGCTTGTAGTTAGTATACATTTGATGTGAACAAAATATCTGAAGGACGTAGCGAGCCTTTAATTGCGTAGCGTGCTAGTGTACGGAACATAATATTACTGGATGCCTTTTTCATTGAATTACAACGCTTAACAGGGAAGGGGGGGTGGGGGTCTGCATTTAAGAAGGTGGTGGGTATTCAAGATTCGCTTCAAAACGAATATATATAGTTTTCTCATTTGTTTTATGGATCTTCGCGTACAACATTTTGATTTTATTGTAATTTATTTTCATAGCTTTTCGTTTAAGTTTGCATGCAATGCTGGCGGCTGCATACATTTTTAATTTTTTGAAGCTAACAAAATAAAACAATTTATAAATTCGTGAGTCTAACATTATACCTTAAGATACATTATATAATTGTGATTACCTCCTTGATGAATATGAAAAGCACTTGGACAAATTATGCGTTAAATGGACGCAAATCCAATGATAATAAGAGATGTATGACATCGTTTATGTAGAGAATACAATATTGCATATGAGGGGATTTCTCCTTTTCACATGACAAACTCTCCGTAAAGTAATCGCGATCGATTATGGAATTTGATGGATGGTGGTTTGCAGTAGTTTTTGCAGTAGTAGTCTTTGATAAGAAGGAATGTGAGAAGAAATTAAAATAAATTCCACGGACGCTACAAGCAAAGGTGTAATGGGACGGAGGGACCTACGCAAAATTTGGTGACTGTTTACACAAATTCTTAAATAGTTGACTACGAATTGAAAGGGAAATATTGAGAATACTTAAACCTGCGCCTTATTTAGGGGGGAGGTGAAATAAATTAATGGTCTTGCAATAACGTGGAGTGACGTGACGCATCCGTGTCAATTATAAATTGTTAAGGTTAAGTTCCTTTTTAAAGGGAACTTAAACGTTTGCTTCGGTTACCATTAATGACGTAGGGTCAGATGCTTTGTTTTTCTGTTGGAAAGACGATCGAAATGTTCTTTAACATCGAACTCTTGAACTTTTGAACTTTTCTTAAATTTTACTATATGATTGACTATCTACTTTCCATTATTGGGCCGTTTTAAGTTTTATGGGAGGCCTTTACATTCTTTTTGGAATTCGGGAAAAATTCACTCATATGTAAGATTGGGAAAATCGGATACGAAATCAATTCCATAATGAATAAAATTTTGTGAATTCATTAAAAAATGTATAGATATACTCGCACTATATATATATATATATATATATATATATATGCATATGTACATATATATATATATATATATAAGAGAATATGATAAAAGTTACGATGAATTAATAAGAAAATTGAATATTTTGTCCTTTAATAAGAGGCAACAACCAAAAAACACAATATGCTATACACAAAATATTTGATGCAATATAACCAAAATTTTAGGCAATGTTTGCCAGCAGTATACCGGAAATAATTGAACTTGTTGGTAGTGGCAATAAATATGGCGGCGAACTTAAAAGAGAACACGGAAAGAGGTAGATTTTGATATAAAAAAAAAAAAAAAAAAAAAAAAAATTATTAAATAAATAAAGAAAAAGAAAAACAGACTTCCATCACAACTCTGACATAATATCATCCCTTAAAACTGGCATTTTGTAATAATGCAATAACCATCAAAATGTAAACATATGTTAAATGTGTATGTAATTCAAACATATATATATATATATACTTATATTATCCCCTATAGATGTTCTTCTTTTTTCTTTTTTTTTTTTATTTTTTTTTTGGTTTAGTGTCTTATCTTGTTTTCAAATTATTTTTAATTTCATTTTGAGACCATTTTTTCCCTTTCATCATAACGAGGCTTGAATTATCTTTTTTTTTGTGATTTGCAATTTGCAAAAAACAAATTTCAAGGCAATCATTTTGGATGTAATCCAAGACTAATAACATACATCATTTGTGCCACATTTTGCCGAATCAGATAATTCCGGCCCGCAAATTTAATGAGTTCCCTTGGCATTCAGTTAATGTAAATGTTGACAATATTTTCATAATTCTTTTCATGTAATGTTTCTAAAATCATTCACACGAGCTTGAAGTTAAGCTTAATAACGTTGCAAAAATTTTGCTTATTTAATAAATTGATTTATTTATTTATTTATTTATTTTTTGTTATCACCACATAATCCACTACCTGACCCTGGCAAATAGCTTGGGATAGTGTTATACATACATACATACTTATATTCATGCATTATAATTTTTTTTTGTTCCACCATTCGTTTTTTTTATTGTTTTTTAAATAACTGCTTTTTAATTGTATGATATATGTGTGTTATGTATATTTGTAACATTTAAGTAATTTTCACTTCGGTATTTAAAAAAAAAAAAAAAAAACATAAAAAAGAAAAATTAAATTTGAATTTATCAATGACTTCATTTCGTAAATAGAAAAAAAAAAATAAACAAGAATTGGATCAGCTTTATATTGAGAACACATTCAAGCAAGTCTTCACAATTGTCTTTTCACTTTTTCGAACTTTGCTCTTCTTTGCTTAGAACTTTGCATTTTGTTGCAACATCTCTTTAAGTAAACGACGTTTGACATATCGTATCGATTAACTTCGTTTCTCAAATCCCAAATCATTGGAATTTTTTTTGTTAAGCTATTATGATGTTAACCTATTATTATAAGTGATTTAACACACATCCAAATATTTAGCTTAACTTTGCCGATTATTCATAAAGTGAAATTTTTGGAGATTTTTCCATGCTATTTGATTGACATCGCTGTGAATGTCCATAGAATTCTAAAAATTGAATTGTAAAAACAAACTAAATTCACTCACAAGCCCGCCCATGGTCATTAAAGTCTCCGAAAGTCTAGGAAAACCGGAAATTATCTCATTTTTCGCAGAAATTAATGCGACGTAAGCATTAGTTAATCGGACTGATCTGCAGATACGTCTAATTCTCTTTTTACACGATAGATACGTTTCCAAAAAATACGTGTAAAAAAAATCGTGTAAAAAGAGAATTGGGTGTATTTCCAAAGTTGGATATATTAAATGCCTTTCTACGATTTTCTCCAACTAAATCAGTCACATAGATTCACTTCTAACCATTGCATAGAAAGTATATTTTGTAGAAAATTCTCACGTAATATCTCCGATTAGTTCCTTTTGTGGACATAACCTGATAATCAATCCAGTTGTGTTTTGGTTATTGCGAATTATATTACGGATGCTGAGCAAATCAACCAATTCTTAGATTTGCATTTCCAGTATCCCGGCGTATTTCATTAAGAATCTTGTCTTATCAACGACTTTCGATTTGTTTTATTAAAAACCGTAAAGAATTTCTACGAATTTATGACTTAAGCTAGCTTTCATTAATTGAAATTTTTGCATGCTGTGTCTTAAATTGCCTTTAAATAATTACTAGCATTCTGTTCACTCTTCATGATCCACTTACTTAATTAGCTAGCGCGCTTATCGTTTCCTCTTCATTCATCGGTTCCATTTATAGCCGATATTGTCTGGCAATATAACCTGCACTCGAACACATAGCAGGGAGATTATTAGTCGCAGGACATAAATACTCCCAAGCGAAGCAAAGGAGGCAAGAAGTTAAGGATAATTTGCTACAAACCATTTCCTTTACTGGGACGCCATGCATTACAAAATTCGAAAATATTTGGTCAGAAATTCGTCAAAAATTGAGAATTTGAAGATAGGAGAACAAACTGCGTACATAGGCCGTGCTACGAATATACGCGGAAATTGTAATCCGTTTCGAAATATTATTTGCTTTCCATAAGTGCTGTTAATCGATGCATAGACGTATACATAATTCAACGAATTACACCTAATTCTCTTTTTACACGATTTTTTTATCACGTATTTTTTGGGAACGTATCGTATAGATCTACCGTATAGATACGTATCTATCGTGCTACGTTCCCAAAAAATACGTGAAAAAAAAAATTCGTGTAAAAAGAGAAAATATTTGATTGTTCAAAAAATCATTTTGTGTTTGTTTTCTTACTTAGCGGTCACCGGTCATCTTGTTGTTGGCTGTCAAAAAAACGCTATCAAGTCTTTTGTTGGAGAAAAAAAAGGACGAAATGCTTTTTCGAACAAGCCCTTGCAAACCAAAGAAATTCCTTATTTAGTCGTTATGCTTAAAAGTTTCACTCAAACCGATCTTCGGACCTAAACATATTAAATATGTATAAATAAATTCGTGTATGACTTTAGAGCATTAATCCATTTCACTTATTCAATCCATACCCATTTAGATGCTCATAGGCATTTGAACCTAACCAAAGCTTTGTCTGCTACTGTTAGGCTCAATATAATTTCGACAAGCTGATATGTTGTTGTGCTTTGCTTCTATCATGCTATCTTCATAATTAGATAGACAGATACTAAGCATAGATTTAATTTAAGCTATCGTAGATGAAGCATTAACAAGCGCGACGAACTCCATGGTGCACAAGATCTCATCATTACTGCACATATGTGAAATTTTCAAATTTTATCATATATTATATAAAAGGCGATATTAAAGCGAAAACATATAACATAATCGAGGAATGCCAGTTCCAAAATTATAAACGATAGCCATTCGAAATCTTATGTTTGTGGAGGAAAAAAATATGTGGTTACGTTGACTAAGCGATGAACCTTTTTTTACATTTAATGCTGTGCGTCTAACTTCGGTAGGCAATATGAGGCGTAACTCGTCTGCGTTAATTATCTGATATGCTCTCAGAATCATTTCTGAAAAATCTACTAAGAATTTTTAATAATTGAATGACGCCATTTATTGCAATTACACCTAATTCTCTTTTTACACGATAGATACGTTCCTAAAAAATACGTGTTAAAAAAATCGTGTAAAAAGAGAATTGTGTGTATATACTTATGCAACATTATAAGTTCTTTATACACCTCTACGTCTGAAGATAATAGTCTCAAGTTGTTTGCAATCTAATTGCTTTAACACCTGATTCAGTTTTTGCTTGAAACAGGTGCATGTCAGCTTCTTCATTTTGAAGATATTATAGCGCTTGCAGCCGCTTCAAGTTGACGAACAATAATGAACAAGCTGCTTCCGCTACTTTCTTCGGCTTCTCGTCTGCCATGAATTTTGTTCGAAACCAGAACAATCTTCTCTTTTAACTACTTTGCCTCTTCGGAAGTAATGAAGAAAGTTTAGAACAGACAAGGTCATGCCTGGTGGATAAAAAGAGAATAGTTGTACATCGATGATGAGAGCTTCATGCGTTTCAATGTCATCCTAAAAAATCTTTGTTGTGATCACATAGCGGAAAGTTAACTTTCGCTCTCGTTTTCAACTATTCAGCAAACACAAGTAAAACGAAAAGCGAAAGTTAAATTTGTCATACGTGACAATCCCCCAGCTTCGTTCGTAGGCGCTTCAATTTTCTTACTTTTGACCCTTTTCCACCGCCCAACCATCTGCTTTTCACAAAAGCCATTATTATTATACGGCAAGTAATGAAGCACATAACTATGTGTTGTCTTCCGCAAGAAAAATGTGAACTATAGAGTCTAGCAGCAGCATTTTTCTTCGAACTTAACTTAAAAACTAATGATTCCCGGAAACAGTTTTCTTCACCCTCGTACTATAGAGGCCGAATCGAAGGCATTCAAAGGTATGGTTAAAAACCAACAACTTCAAGCACCTTGGGCGGTAAAATTGAGTAACTCTGCTCGGCATTACCTATCTCGAGGAAGGAAATTGTAATGATATTTTTTACGTGCGCTTTTAAACAAACAACAAAATTTCTGCTGCAGTATAACGTGCACCGAACTTTGAATTGTTGCTAATGTTTCGGATGTTGTTAACAAAAATATTTTGATTTGTTTACTTTGTTTCCGGGGATGTTTGTGGTATTGTGGGAAAAAAATATTTTATACATTTTCTAACTGGATCTGTACGTGTGTATTCGTCTGAGTTTTCGCAACTTAAGGATTATGATAGCGCCCTTTAATACGAACGTACACGTTCGTAGACGTTATGGTATGATGCAAAAACTATACTATGAAATTTGCTGAATGCTGGCAGAACTGACGTTATCATGGACGAATATCATTATAATTTTATATATGTGTAGAGGATAAAAAATGATTGAAGTAATTTTGCTGACACTTGTTGCGCTTATGTCTAACGTATTATTACAGATTTTAATCTCTTGCTCTTCTCATCTCTCTTCATTGGACGTTTGGCAATCATCTTCTTAGTGCGGGTCAAGTAGAGTATTGAAAGAATTGAAAGCAATAGTAGAACCCCTCCTATTTTCATTACATTCATAAATACAAATTTTTCGTTTTGTTCATTAAATGTAAAGCTCGCATTCCGAGAGCATTTTTCCTTACAGAAGTCTTACGATGTCAACTGATGCTCCATTCTTTTTTTGCATTTCCTTATGATTTTTGTTAGAAGCATAGACAACAAATTAATTTGTTGAGGGATCAATTCTATCAATGAATTAAAATTCAGCAAATCTATGTACACTTCACATACACATGCAGTCACTTATCAAGTAGTTTTCTATAAATGTTGTATGGTATTGCGCTTTATATGTTGATAACTCGTCCAAATTCATTGAATAATTTCGCTTTTTAAGAATATTCCTAATTAGCTTATGCATATTCTGCTTTTTAATTAATGTAACATTCTTTTTTAAAAGCAAAAGGGACGTCCCTACTACTTTCTTCTTCGTTGCTTCTTAGAACTCAACACAAGTTAGGCAGTCAGTGCCAAGATTCAGTTTTCACTCCCCATTTCGAAAACATGAGAGTTGTAAAATCTATCTGGACAGAGGAATGGACATGTTCTATCAATTTAAAATTTCATAACATACTCTATGGTATAAGATCTATGATATGTATTGGTGTTGCTTATACCTCATCCTTCGGTCGCGAGCAGGAGAAGTGAAATTTCTTTATCGGTAATGTTTTTATTTATTTTTATTTATTTAATTATTGTCTATATATTTTTAAAAACAAACTTGCAAAGTATGAATTTAAAGGCAGCTGGGCTGGCTGCTTGGATTTGAACCCACGACCACTGCTTTCTTGTCAGTCGCGACGTTTTGCCTACTCGGCCATTCATGTGGTGATGCGATCATTTTTTTGTCACACATTGATAAGGTGTTCTAACTATACATTGTATACTATATATGACTTTAGCAAGCCCATTCCTCTCTCCGATAGGTATAACAACTGTCGAAAATGGCATAGAAATTTAAATCTTTTCCGATAAATATATACCCAGTGTAAGCGCAGAGATATAATTTGAATAATCGGGACGATTCGCAATCTAATAACTAACAAGCGATAACAAACATCAATGTCAAGTGTAGTCCTTTATAAGTTCGGAGAAAATGAAATAGGATTTCCATTCAAGGGGATTCCCATTATGGCGAATGTATCCAAACGTGTTTTTTTGATTCAAGTCCTTTCTTTTGTAGTTGTTTGTCCATCCACTTACTGGTTAATTCAAATTTTGTCTATACAAAGCAAATGGTTTATGCAGCTATAAGATATTGTTAGATTTATCCACAGGTTAATTCGCAGACATTTTCCCAACTCCCTCAGATTATCTAATACTCAAGTAAATGCCGGGCTCGTAAGTTAATTCAATTGAATTTTGTTTCCGCATATTAAGGAACCAATGAAGTTATGGCAGATGTTGACGTAAAAATTGTTCATTAAAGAAGGCATACGATGCCACTTAAACTTTATTACATGCACTTATTAACAACCCAAGACTAGGTGTTGAGATGTTCTTTGATAATGTGCCGGCAAATTCTCATTTCATTTTTCTTGCTCTTCTTCTATAAATAAATTCTCGCATGTCATAGGCTTAGTAAACTTCAGTTGCGATCAGTAAGGAAAAAGTAATGAAACTTGAAATGATTTCAACACTTATATATATGAATTGATCTCTCAGGTGAAAATGAAAAGATTTCAGAAAAAAATATAAAACACACACTACATATGTTTATAAAGGCTTTAACAAGACTTGAACAGCAAAAGAATATCACCGCGTTCGGGAATGATAGATAGATTTGGCAAAAATCGGAACAGATTTCATTTCATCTTATTTCGGAGATAGGAATTAGAAGCAGGCTTCAGTCTAGCATGCAACTTAATAAATTTCTTGGATGAATGAATGAATGGCAGAGATGTTTATCTATTTGCGATAGCGTCTTCTTCCGGCAGAGTCGATCGAGATCGAAACACAAGAATAATTGCTTGAATCGGAATTGTGTGAGGCCTTAGTAGGAAGTAATGAACGAATGCTTGCACAAAAAACAAAACTCCTTCGATTTATTTCGTATGGTTTTAACAAATTAAGTTCACTTGCGAGAGATTTTGCTTTAATACCCGACAATTTCGCTGGTTCAATCCAATATGGTGATGGTCCCGCACAGTTAAAGTTACACTATATCAGCTAAATTTCGTGAGTGGTTGGTTAAATTCGTGCATCGAAGAAGTTTTTGGTGGGCTTTGGTTAAGAAAACTCGATGAGGAACTGAAGGAATGAGTTTTGAAATGTGTGTTATCGGATGATATATATATGAAAGTAGGGGTTACGGTGATGAATAGCAACAGTGTGTGAGCCTAAAGAAAGAAGCGATTAAATCGTGTCAAATAAAATGAATAGGTTTTGCAAAATATCGCATGAGTATTGAGTACAATCTTGATGTGAATATGTCATAAAAGCGATTTATGTAAGTTTGTGTTCAGTCGATTTGATATGGGAACTTGGAGAGTAGCCAAAAATCTCCTGCTTCTTGTGGTATCAATATGACCCTGCCCAAGTCATGTACTGATACCAAAATATTGGCGGTATAAAGTCTTTGGCGGTGATATATGTTTTAAGTTAAGCGACGCATAAAACTGTCAAATAAGTTTTTGTAAAATCACCAATGATTTTACTATGCATGGCGCGTCGCGACAAGAGCTGAGCAATTTTTAGGTTCGTTCATGAAAATTGAATTCATTTTTATTCACCTATGTACGTGAACTTTCTTCTTACACGGCTTAAATAACATATGAAAGAAAGATCTTCCGTTTACTCTGGGCAGTTAATTGATCCAAGTTTTTTAGAATAATTATTTGAGTTGTTTACCATGTAAAAAATAAGTGATTGTTCGCTGAAGAAGAAGCACTTGGTTTACCTGCAATATATCTGTCAGCTATAAGTCTTGTGCAAACAATGTATTGTTCGTGAAATGAACGCGAACTGAACTGAGTCTTATCGAATAGAGGAGAGCGGAAAAGATTACTTGCCGAATACATATTGTTTTTCCTTGTCCTTGCTGTCTTCACTGTTTTGAAGTTCGCGATAGTTATCTAAATAATTTCGCAGAATCGCTTTCTCCATTGCTACGCAGACACTGCTGAAAGAAAACATGATAAGTCTGTGAAGAGGGCAAAACCCACCTGTTTACAGTTTTTGATTTTGTTTCACATCAATTGATTTATTTAGTGATTAAATTGTTATTCAAATAATAGAACAAACAAAAAACAAGAGAAAGAGAAATTTTTAAATCACAAGAGATATTTGTGATCGCGAGAGATTTGAAAGATCTTCTTTAGAATAAGTCCATTGTTTATAAGGTCTGAGGACAGGAGAGAAAGGCATTAAAAAACCAATCTTCGGCGAGGTTGGATCGTATTTTAGTAAAGCGTTGTTGGGATCGGTTTGAATAGCAGTTAGGAGAATTTGCGAGCCTCATCGTAGTAAGATGACACACTAAAATTTACCTCTGCAATAGATAGCTTGCGTGATTCCACTAGAAACAAGTAACCAATAGGCTATGCGGTATCAATAATAAATTTTGACAAACAATTGTGATCATGAGCGTACATAGACGATCTGTGGGGAGATAGTGGAGGTTAGAGGAAGTATCGCTTTGTAAAATGTCGAATTGATAGTTGACCTCTCTAATCTTACATTCCAGGGGAAGTAAGTGCTTATACCTGCAAGCACTTGATTCCCGCCACACAGGAAACTTAATGAACTAAAACTCAGTGGTATGAAGAAAATTTAAAATTGATTGTCAATTTCTGCTCTTGGAATTGTATGTCAAGGGATCCTAAGCATTAGATTCTCTCCCGATAAGAAATGTATTGAAGTAAACCTTAGTCGCATGATTGCTCTCCTGGGAATTGAATTATTTTTGTAAAGTTGTTACGAAAATCGATATAAGGTAGAAATTTAAAGACTATTCGGGTGAATGCGAGCTTTTGAGGATTTTTTCGTTTCGAGAAGATTATCAAATTAATTCTAATGCCTTCGCGCTCACCTAAATATTGCAATCCACTTAATAATTCAGACAAATGTCGGATGAAATTGTTGTTTAATTTGGAATAAATAGCCACCGTTCTACTGGACGGTGGAATTAGTTTAGGTAAACTTGTAAAGAAGTTTCAAAAACCGATACCGGTTTATTTTGCTTTCGTAATAAAAATAAGTTTTATTAATTATTCATATATTCACCACCAAGACAAAGGGGGAACTGGAAGTAATTAATAATCGAAAACAAAAAAGAACAAGCATTACTAACTTTTGTATGGGAGAAGATGTGTCGTAGATTTGCTAAAGTACTGTCTGTGTGTTTTTGCTTTTTTGGCGCAAGCGTTGTAAGGTCGCTGGCAATGAAGTGAATACCAGGTGATCCCGTTTGAAAATGCGCCCACAATATTGGTAGAAAAATGCACGGAACAAACGAAAACGATCAATAGATAAACTGATGATATATGACACGGGTCCCAATCGCTGAATAATATTTTGAATAATAAAATAAATAAACAACATTTTGATGCAATCAAAATGTTGAGGTGGTGGATATCCGAGAATCGCCTGAAGGCGACTATAACTTGCTCAATCAATTGCTTAAGAATGAAAAAAAAGATTATTACAAAAATATATGAAATATCAGTTGTAAGGATATGCAAAAAGAATTATACATATATGTATATATTCAATATAATATAGGCTGTGTTCGCTAGTTGGATTCCAGAAATCACAGAACTGGCCGCTCAAAGAAGTAAATATGGTGGAACTTATAACAAGGATCCTAGAAAAAGGTACACACCATTACTACTATCTACAACCACTGTCACCACAACAACAGCAACCACAACCACAACCACCACTAAAAGGCAGCTGTACCGGCTTTTCTTAAAAAAAAAAACAAAAAAAAAAAATAATAATAATTACATATGCAAAACACATAAATTCTTCTCAAATATATTTCTTTGTAATCATTTCTTTTTTTTTTTTTTTTTCTTTTCTACTTTACTTGATTTGACCGTAACATTTAACATTGAACTTTTTTTACCTTCTTTTCCCTGCATTCAAAATAATGATATAATGAATTAATTAATTAATTGCTTTCTTAAATACCCAAAGATGATTGATTCCCTTTGTCTTTATTTTTTTTCGTTTCATTTATTTATTTATTTATTTATTGTTTTTTTTACTTTGTACATAACAGTTTTTAATCAATATGTTTTATTTCTTATGTACTTATGTATCATTTCTCTCCTATATTGACATAAATAATTTTTTTTTAAAAATGAATTATATAGAAAAAGTTGCTAATAAAAATGAGTAGTAACGTGAGTGCAGGAAAACGGATTAAAATAAAAAAAATTCAAAAGAAGAAGAAGAAGGAACAATTTGAAAGGAACAAAAACAAAAAATACTACTACTACTACTAAGCGTTGTTTTCGTAAAAGGCTTTGATTTCTTGGCGGCATGTGTGTTGTAACTTATTGTTATTGTAATTATTTTTTTCTTGTTTTTCTCTTCAACTTTACTTTTCAATATATATTTTGTGAAAATCATTCAATTAATTGATCGATCGGTCTACAAAAAGTGTGATACAAATTCTTTTTCAATTTTGATTTCTTAAGTATATTATCCGTTTATACATCATATTGTTATTGTAGGTATTTCTCATTTTTTTACCCCCTCTCTTCCTCAATATCGATTGACATGCAACCATAATCATAAATATTTACTAAAACTTTTTTGATGAAAAGTGTTTTGATTATGTTACATATTTTGTGTATGAATTAATAAATCAATGAGATAATCTTTTAAAAACTCTCTCTAGTGGTTCACCGTTAAATAAATATTTTATCTAGCATTTTGTATCGAAAAATCAAATGCTTTTTTCATAATTAATTTTTCATTATTTTTTTAAATTTTTTTTTTTTTTTATCGGTGCACTACCTTATTAGAGATTTGAGAAGAACTTCTTTTCTTTTGTATTATTTTTCATTAAAAAACCTAAAACTGTAGGCTTTAAGTGAAATTTATTGATAAAATTTACCGTTAACATGGGATGGATTTCTGAGTTTTAAGGCATCATGCATCCAAATAAACTTGCTTGCGCTATACCTTTTCTGTTGCTGTCCAACTATTGTTGGAAAATTTCTATGTGCACTTTTGAGGAGTCTGTGTTTTATAAGCGCCTATGCATGTAATCATATAAGCAAACTGTATCTAAAGTCATGTGAATGTTGGATGAAGTCTCTGATCGTGAAGACCAAGTGTATTTGAAATCAACAAATTATTTCCACCCCTTCCGATAAGCACATAGTTAAAGGAAGTTGAACAGAAGGACTTTAGCACACAATTCCAGTTAAACTAAAGAGATACAAAGCATTTTAAATGCACTCTAGCGTGGGTAAAAGGGTCCCTTTTTACTGTGGCCCCTTCTACGCTGAGCAGTTAGGAACATTTGACTTTAGCATTCTATGCAATTGTGACCACTACATCACTTACAGTACAAGGACAAGGTTAAGCTTATGCGGGAGTACGCAACATCCTAGAAGGAGTTAAGAGCGACCAACCTTTTATTATAGCCATTGATTCAGAATTATATTTTGACAGCTTGTCTGTCCGTCTGTCCACCCTGGACTCTTATGATCGCACCTACATGTCGCAATTGCTGAGACATTTTAATGCAATTTGGTACACGAACCTGTTTTGACCCCTAGGATCGGAACATTTTTTCGACCATTTCCCGAGGCGTTTTTTGAAAAATCGGTATTTGAATAACTGCAGGGTGGTGTATGTTGCCGTGCCTCACCATAATTTTACTTGTTTTTCTCAGTATTTTAGACAACTATAACTGACAACTGACAAGCAGAGAGAACAAGCTTGACTATGGTTTCAATCCGTCAGTCTCGGTATAATTAGGTCCGCAGTAGAAAAAAAATAAAAATTTTTCGAGAATTTCAAACACCCAACAATTACAGATCTAAAATTTAATACAAATAAGTATTTTGCCCAGTGTCGTTATTAAATATTGATGTGAAATTACAAATATATATAAGGATTCGTCGCTAATCGAACGTGGCTTTTCTATCTGCCACGGTTTTTAAGCCTACTATAGGATATTAGAGCAATTAATTTAAACGACATTTGTGGACGTAAACGGTTGAACGAGATTACAATAAAGTTTTCCAAGTTTATTTTAAAATCTTTTTTTTCCTTGTGTCAGGTTAAACTAAAAATCAATTAAATCGGTCCATGTATTTGTAGCTTATATGTTAAAATGTCAAACTTATAAGCTTGCTTTTATCGAAGCTTTCTTTGAAACATTTTCTTATACACGCTGTTCGGCTATATTCCAGGAGGCAGTAACTTGTTCGTCGACTATTTGGCGTTAGTTGAGTTAATTATACTTCTGATATATAGCTTTTATTTTGCATTACTGCTCCCTTATCTCAAAGCACGTTACAATTACGTGGCAGGATGCTTACATTTATGTAAGTTAGTTTTATTACATAAATTCTGATTTTCGATACTTATTTAAAAAGAAAAAAGAAATTGCTAGTGATGGGTATCAAAACGCTCGATTTTTTTTTTTTTCATATGACAAAAGTAAATTGAAATTTGTCTTTTGAAAGAAGAAAACAATAAAAAAATTAAGAAACCTAGAGAAACATTTCATTGGGGTTCATAGGGTTTTATTAACAGCCAGAAAGACTCAGCTTTTTTATTATATCGATTTTTGAATCGAGTTCAGTTTGTCTGTCCGTCTGTGCGTTTGCTCGTCTACCCTTGCGTAAGCTTTCTTTTCTAGTGTTAGCACCTACAGGTCGCAATTTTTGGGAATATTTTGATCAAATTTAGTAGATCTATGCGTTTTGGCCCAAAACGTGGATAAACGCTATTGGTTGCTAATGGTTCACATTGAACCACTGTTTTATTTTGCTAATTCGTTATATCAATAGTTTTGGGGGTGGTGTGGGATATTTAATGGTGGGCCATTACCCGCGTTTTTGCTTGTTTTCAAATCATATGCGGTAATAATGGTAGACTCGTAGCTTTTAGTTTTCTTAGTTAAACATGTTGTATATGTTTTTAAATTATTTTTAAATATATTTACATATAAATTCATTGTGATTATAAGAGAAAGGTAATCAACACAAAAACATGTTACCAGAGAAATCGATGAATTCCACATTTTAATGCAAGTCGCGAAGACGAAAAAATCACCGCACATTTGCTATTCGAACTAAAAATTTAAACGAATTGACTAAATACATAAGTAAATGAAAGCGAAAAAATGAATGAAAAAAGATAAGTAAAAATAGAAGAAAACATTTTGATAAAAGCTGATTATTCAATTAATTTTTATTTCTCTCTCTCTCTCTCTCTCTCTCTCTTTGAATGACAAAATTATTTAATAACATATGTTGTAATATTTTCTTGCCCACACATAAACAGCCTATGAATTATTTTTATCTTTTTATTTTATTATTACTTGCGCTCGTTTTCAACACGAAAAAATTTTCAAAAAGAAATTCTGAACTTCTTTACTTTGTATTTTTAAGGAACTAACCTCCCTTCTTGTAGGTCTTAAAAGCTAGAAGTCATTTATTTCTATTTCTTTTCAAAACTAAGTAAAAGTTCAATTACGGTAAAGGATTTTCCAAAAAAAAAAAAAAAATAAATAAATAAATAAAAGTTTGAAATAATCGCCCGCCAAATTTAGCGAATAAGAAATTTGTCATTTTATTATGACTTGTGATCATATATAACACAAGAAAGACTTTATCATTTTGCCTTTGAACTTAGTTTGTAAAGTGAAAACAATTTGCTTGATCCCCATTAATCAGTATACTCTCTGTCATTGAATTGAATACCATACCATTAGGTAGGTACGTGTGCCTAGAATAACTAAATATTATTTCGTTTATATGCAAAGAACAAAACAAATAAATGAATAAACAACAGAATAAAACATTATTCTCTGACGTAAAAATCCTAGTTTTTCTCTTCAATATATTTATCTTTGGTATGCTTCCTTCCTTCATTTTTTTTTTTTATTTTTTTCTTTTATTAGAAATTAATTTAATCCCTTTTTTAGCTCATGTCTCTCTCTCAGTGCTTTTATTTCATTATTATTATTATTATTATTATTTTTGTTTTCCTTTAAATTCTTCTTTTCTTATGAAACTTACTTACTGCGCACACGTATATCAATTCCTAGAGTAGTCGTGCCTTTTATAAAACCGTTCGTTGGTTCGTTCGTTTGTTTGTTTGTTTCGCTAGCTTTAAAGTTTAACCTGAAAAATACGAAAAAAGCAAATATAAATAAATAAATAGAAGAAGAAACTAAATATTTTTATTATTATTATTATTATTATTATTATTTTTTTTTTTTTTTTTATCATATATATAAAGTCTCTCCCTTTCAAGCATCGTTTTTTTTTTTTGATTGCAAAATTTGTTTATTCAAACCGTTGTTACTTTGAGTTCGTTTTGCTTGCACAGACTGTATGCCGCAGCCACGCAAATTTTTGGGAAAAACAAAATCAAAAAAAAAAAAAAAAAACTTTAAATATTAAAATCATTTTTAGAATACTTTGAGTAAATAGTTGATAATTAAATTTTTAGGCGCATTATATACATACTTTACATACACATACATTATATACATACTTTTATGTGTGCGTATGTATTGTGTATCTGTATGTATGTATATATGAATATGTACATATAAAAAATTATTTTTGCGTTAATTTTTAGAAACGTTGTAGTTTAGTTATCATAAATATATTTTGACTTTTGTTATAATAAAAACATTTCTTTCCAAAAATTAGTTCGCAATTAAGCACAATCTTCTTTTGTCAAAAGTACTATATAAAATTTACACAGCAAGGCATACACACGTACACACATACATACATACATACATACATAAATACACATACGGAAATTAAGTGCATCATCATTGTTAAGAATTTTTTCATTTTTCCTTCTTTCATTTTATTCTTCTTCTTCGTTTGATGATGAAAAAAAGTTTGATTAAGAATTGGTATTAAAGATTTTATTATTAGAAACGATAGGGAAACGCACATGTCTCCAAGAAGTTACTCTTACCGCCTATTCCGCTCATCACGAATATATATATATTCTTTAAAAAACATATCGATTTCATATTTAACGATGTAATTAATTGTTCTTTAAACCTTTGTGTCTTATTTTTGTTGTTTTTTTTCTCTTATTTTTAATATCTGAAGTGAAAAAATGTGAAGAAAAAGGTTTTTCTTCGAAAACAAAATTTTAACAAAAAATAGCGTCGGGTTTAGTAATCGTACACGCATGGGCAGATAAGAAACAAAACGCGAAGCGAGTATTTGCGAGTTCCCATTATATGTAGCTTGGAAGCTTGTAACGTCCCAATAGACTTACGAGTTTCCTCTAAGGCGGCTACGATGACGTGAATTGTTGTAAATAACTGTTAGCTAAGTCTTCGAAACTTTTTCTTTAAGTTAGTGGCCGACATAGGCTAGACAAGGCATAGGTTGACAAGAATAATTTAAATTTTTACTCGATAAGTGTTGTTGCGTATATTTGCAAGTAACGTAACCCAATCGTTGCCGCTCTAAGAAGGGATTGAAGTTTTGCTTAACTTATTCTTGGTCCATTTCCACAAACTCAAAGTTTAAAAACCTTGAACAGTGGTCTGTCTGTCTTTAGGGAAACAAAACCTTCAGCTATGTTAATTAATTGTCTTACAATCCCGATCGGGTATCGATCGAGACCTTTTGGCAGAAAGTCAATTAAAAGAAAACTTTTAAAATTTGTATTCAAAATTTTTTTTACATTTTTCGACTAACCTATGGTTGTTAGCAATAATTCCAATATTTGCAAAATGTCATCAAACGACGCAAAAAGCAATATCTATGTAGGGAAAAGTTAGTTCCATGAAGTTATCGTTATATAAAGAAAGTTTGTCTTGATTAAAAAAAAAGGTTTCTATTGGGTTTGAATTGTGGAGGAATTATAACAATTAGAAGCAGCGACAGTAGTTTGTTAGCGGAACAGGCTCAAATAATGTTTAATGGAAAATGTTTTAATGGAAACTCTGCCAAAGTCTCCGCGCATGCTACGTGCATTATTTAAACTGTCTGAAAAGTTCAGAATGAAATTGTGAGCATTGTATGCTTGTCTTCTTTACTTTATACTTTTTTTATTTAGTTTATAATTACACTCTACACTACTTGTGGAACAAGAGTACATTCAGTTTGCGAGGATCTATGCAACGATCAGAAGGACTTGATATAGACTCGCCTTCTTATTACCGCGATCAATTCAGAATCACTTTCTGAAACGATTTAAACCGATCTGTCCATCTGTCCGATTTGGTTTTTTGTCTTCAACCCACAATCTACACTAACGTGTTTGCGGCAAACGCTGTTGAAAATAAATCGAAATAAGGCCTTCTTTTGAAAAATTGGTATACGAGTAATTGTACGGTTGTGCAAGAAGATTCTGTTCGAAGGTGACGTCCGTTGTTTCCACTGTTTTTGCCAACAATGATTGACTTAACAATGTTGACTGATTGAAGTCAGGAGAATATTTGCAAAACTTTGAACTGCGACGATTTCGAGCGGCACAATCAATCCCGGGCAATGTATGATTTGTTCTTCAAAAAGCTATCTGTTTTTATTATAGACCTTGAAGCATATGTTTTTACATTTATTTATCATTTATTTTAATTTTTACTTTTATTAATTATTAGTTTGTTTCAATGGTTCTCACCTCATTTCACCTTTCTTTTCGTTTATGGTTCAATGCATATGTATCTGGACGTAGTTACGGATAATATCTGCGAAAATATTTTTAACTTTATTTCGCAAAAAAATCCAAAAATCGACTAAGTCTATCTAGATATATATTTGGTTTTGCAATAAATTCGTTGCCTCAACACGGATTGCACTGACCGTATGGTTGAGATGTAATTTTTCCATTTGCGAGTGTTTGTTTTTTCAAATTTAACGAATTTTTTTCCTCCTTTTTATGAAAGCATTTGTGTCTTGGGCACATCCTTGCCTGTGGTGCGTCGTTCTCCATTAAAGAATAAATAAAGTCTACGTCTAAAAAATGTGAATATGATCCAACATGTAATGTAAAATGGAGCATATTTCACTTCGGTGCTGTTAACGTTGTTGCTGAGTTCGTTTTGCCTAATGAGTTCCTCGCTATTATGACTTTTGATATGTTGCGTCCGTTTCTCTTGCCAATTTCATGACTTGTTGTCGCTAATGTGTACTACTTTTATTAAGTTCGAATAAACCGTAATATCCCGCAAACATACCCCGCGGGCCTGCATCATCAAATGGTCCTGCTGTGGCTCCATATTCAGCTCTCCCGTCGATGTTGATAGTTCGCCTAGTCTGCATCTGGGCTTTTTAAGCTTCGAATATGGTTCAGTGGAATGCATTGTGCGGCATCTCTAACCTCCAACTTAAGCAGGAAAGCAAAGTTTTTCGCAAATGACGTTTTATTGATAGACAATTCAAGCCTAACCAAAAATTGTGTTCTGTTTCTAAGTTAATCTAGCCCCTACTGTTGTCTAAACCTTAACGACTGTGCATTCGGAAATAGAAATGACATTTTTATTAACTATTTCATAGTATCGTTTAGGATCACGCCTAAAAAACTAGGAGAGTTTCATCAACGTTTCGATAACAAACAGAATAAACAAAAAAATTGGCGAAAAACACGTCTTTATCGTTTCTACGCAATTTTCTACATTAGAAACATCTTTTTCGCCCTCGCTCTCAAGGATAATGATAAGAAAATGTTCTCTAGTAGGGTGCACACTAATGGAAATTCAGAATATTGCCAGTAAATAATCCGCACCGAGAGAAAACACTGAACAGAATATTTTCAAACTGAAAATTGGATATGCAGGTGTACACCTAAAGAGGAAATCTAGATAGCGCAGCCGCGACGCATGCACTTGCCTGATAGCACTTACGAAGAAAAACTGCGTAAGCAAGCACCTTGCAGTATATGTTGACTTAAAATCTGGAAGAAAGGAAGCGGTCTTCACTAACGAATGCTACAACAAACTTTCAGGGCCACGCATCCCTGGTAGAAAGACGAAGAAGAAGTACAGAAGAGACTTGAAAGCCAGCTACTATCAAGAATTGTACATCCAGGTCGTATTTATTGTGAGAAATGAAAAAAAATACTTTTGAATGCGTGCAGCAAAGAGACATCTCTCTTCTCTCTCTCTCTCTCTCTCTATCTCTCTCTCTCTCGTTCTCTCTCTAGCTTCGAAATGTGTTCAGCCTAGAGTCTTGTCAGCTTAAAAATCTACACATTGCAGTAATCACGCGGCAAACGAGATGAGAAGGTAATATTTCCTTCCCAAGCTCGCAGATGCAACCTTGCGCACAGTAACAAAAATAAATATCCCTTTACTCATGCTATATTTTATATACCTATCCTTTCTTCGTTTCAATTTCATTATATGTAAATTGATCTCGAATTGTTTGTTCTCTCAATGAAATAAATTCATGTTCATATTTTAATGGAAATAATTGGAATATCATTGCTTTTGGAAAGAGCAAGCATCCTTTTCGGATTTAGTGCGGGGATCAGAATGATTGATTGTTTCATGGGAAATTGGCTTTTGCGGATAAATTACATTTTTTACTTAACTCTACTTAATAGCAATAACCTAAATACCTAAATAATTAATTGAATTTTTAAATTTAAGGAATTTCTTGGATTGGATTAATTAAATAAGTCTTTATCATTATATATAATTGATGTAATCAAATACAGGCAATATTTGCAAGTTGTATACCAGAGATTATAGACTTGATTGGGACAAGAGCCAAATATGGTGGCCATTTAAAAAATGAAAAGGGTCGCAGGTGAGAATTCAAAATTAAAACAAACAAAAAAAATTAAAAATAAATAAATAAATAAAAACAAAAAAAAAAAACGAAAGAAAATAAGCAAATGTTGTTCTAAAAAAAAGTTTAATCCATTAACAAAACTCAACTACAATCAACTTACATATGATTTTTATGAGCAAGAAGAAAAAAGAAATTTATTGCATTAAATTAAAAAAATAAACTCGTTTTATTATTTATTTAAAGTTAATACTTTTTTATTTTTCCTTTCTTTAACAAAAAAAAAAAAAATAAAAATGAAAAATAAAAACTTTTAAAAACTCCATAAATAAACACCAAATCAAAATGAAATTTACGTTGATCTTCGATTCGCTTAGAATAATACTCTATACCTCACCACGCTCCTTGAGAGTGAGCGAGTGAGTGAGTGAGTGAGAATTTCTAATAGAAGTAACTAATATAATTTTAAATTTCTTTTATATGAATTTTTTTTTTTTTTTATTTTTTAAATTTTTTTTTTGCTCCTCATACCCAAGATTACGCGCATTAAGGTTGCAAAAGAAAAACTTTCATAAACACACAAACGAAATTTTATTTTGGTTTACCAATAAAACAAATAAACTTATAAAAGCATACTTAAAAGCAACATTTACTAAGCAAAATTAGATTAGTTTCACCAAAAAAAAAAAAAAGAAGAAAAAGAAAAAAGAAAAACAAAATCAATAACTTAAGCATGAAGCTACTAAAAATTCTCTCATACTTTTTCAAAATGAACGAGTCCTATCTCGTCCATGCATACCTAATCGGAACAAGTCGAAAATTCAGTTATATTCGTTAGTTATTCATATCAGTTAATCCCTGCCATCGTCTCGATAATCAAGTCATCAAGTAAATCAAAATTCAATCTTCAACAGCCATTTCCCCCAAACTGACATTGTTATATAATTTGCTCTACTAAACTATCTATACATTAAATATTTGTATTTATTTATGTCTTACTCTATGTGTTGCTTATCTCTTCCCCTTAATCTCATGTTGCACGCTTTCTGTTCTTTTATGTTGACTTTAGTAAGAAAGAGTGTACCTATCGTCCTTAGTGTAACCACCGACTACCACCGACGCGCTAGCAGTCAAATTTTAAGTCTGATTTCAGTTTCATTCCGAATTTATTTGCTCCGAATCCGATCCACACCAGTGAAAAGTAAAAAGAAATCTTTCGGGCTCCCTTCGGTGAAGGAGTACAAATAAAGGAACACACGATTCTTCTCATAGACTAGCGAACTTTGCTATACATTTTACGAGTGTCTAGTGTGATTTTCCAAGATTTTTTTTTTTTTGAATTTTTGATTAAATCGCGTAATGTGTCTCGGTGGTTGAGGGGTTCATTAAGGTTCGGTCTATCGTAAGAGTTTTTTTCATAACTCTGTGTATTCTACGTGAAAATTTGTACTGAATTGGCAATGTTTGTGTCTATAACGAACACATGTCCCTGTGCGGATGTAAAAATTTGTGCAGTCATCATATCATCATGCAGTCATCATATAATGCATAAATTTATGCATCCATACAAGAGAAAGTGTTCACAGACAAAATATGTATACGAGAAATGTTTCCAATCTTAATGTTTGGTGTTTATTGTGCGTGTCGTTCAGATTTTTTCTTTTATATCGATCGATCCCGTTTAACGGGGACTATCAAGTAAAATCGGTGGCATTGTAAAAATCTATTATAATTAGAATTTGTAATATTTGTATTTGTATTTCGTATTCTGTTAATTCATTTTTAAAATTCTACTTTTTCAAATTTCTTATAGAAAATATTAGTTTTTTTTTTTTTTTTTTTTTTTTTTTTTTTTTTTTTTTTTTTTTTTTTTTTATTTTGTTAAGAATTTGTTTTTTTTTTTTATATTTTCAATATAAACAATCCATACCAGTTGTGAGTTTGTATCAGTTGTGAGTTGAGTACTTGTGTCTTATTATATATATATATATATATATATATGTATATATATGTATATATATATGGAAAAAGAAAATGTAAAATATTGTACAGAATACTATATATATGTATATATATATATAATATATGTATATAGTTTTAATTGTTTCAAATTCCTATTAACGTAAATAAGAAAGCGAAAATTTGGGTACAAACGCTCTCTTTCGTTGGAAGAGAACGTAATTATCGTAAAAAAGCATTACAGCCTTTCTTCTTGTTTTCTCAAAATCATTGTTTTCATCTTAGGCGAGTTGTTAAATTTATATTATAGACTGATTGCTTGGCATTGAAAGTAGTCATCATTTCGCCAGAGTCTTAGATGGACTTTTTGTCAAGTCCCTATAATCAATGATTTTGTGCCGGAGAACCGCCAAAACAACATTTCATCAGTAAGTACATTGTCGACGATAACTCATTCCCAGTTTTTGCCTCTCCCGCTAATAAATAAACCCAACAATAAAAGAAATTATACTCGGCTCATAAATATGGAATCCGTTTATTATATATAATGCTCCGTAGTCGCATTATTGAAACGTGAATACCACTTTTAGAAGCTGTAAAAATTCTAAAAATATTGAGAATTGTACTGATTATGCCTTGCACCACTTGTGTGGGGGCACGATATATTAAGCTTGTGCGAATGTGTGCGTCACACAGAAGAAGGACTTGAGCACCTAGGAGCTAGATCACCTTTTACGATACCAAGCGATTTGGAATCATTTCAAGCTTGTCTGTCTGGCCATCTGTCCTTTGCTTGTGTTCACCATACATGCTCCAATTTTTGGAGATAGTTTTTGGCCCAAGAAGGAACGCTATTGAAAATAATTCTGATCGAACTACTTTTTCGATAACTTCCCATATAAGGCCGTAGATAAATGAGTAACTGTAGGGCTGTGCAAGCTATTTAATGGCGTGCTGTGGTGCAGCGCAGTGTCTTCAATTGTTTTTATTCCAATTGTTTTATCCTTCATAGACTCAAAAGCAGATATTATAGATTTGTCTACAGTAAATTGCAATTCAAAGTCTGACCGCATTTATCATTCACTATAGAGTTGGTACAGGGTACAAGAGGCATGAAGTAAAATGATATGAATTATTTTTGAAAAATGTAATTGAGGCTTTAAAGTAAGAAAGTTGCACTTTAACTATTCATTATTATCAACAATGAACAGCTGAGCACCTGAAAGTGCATTTACTTATTGCCTTAGTTGTATATATATATATATAAGGCACATGCAGTTTGTCACAGTCAATCAATGTCTTCGATTTACTCCGCAGTAAATGAAGGCAACAAACTTAAATTGATTTCACAATTGAAGTTTCGACTTTTCGACAGCCTTTTTCTGTCTCTCACAATCAGATGGCAATGGTATAAGTGTGTACATATGTATATAGTTTCTTATTTATTCGATTCCTGTGCACGCATCGAAATTATGTTATAGGCATTGCGTAGAGAAATAAATTCAAAGAAAGAAGTCTCAAAGCACTAGCACCTGAGGCTATCCGCTTTATTGAAAACCAATGAGCTGTTAGTCGAGAACCTTAGCCTACTCGCTGGCCATTCAGGCGGCTATTAAAACAAAACATTTAGTTAACAGTGTTTCCGAGCGGATAATGTTATCCGCAGGAAAGATTAAGCGATGAAAGACGTATGGATAAGCATTTTCGTTAATATAACGAAACCGTTCTACATAAAATGTCCTTACAATTTTGTAACTTGAACTAAGTATTAAGTGATTAAGTAGACTGGAGTAACAGTCTTAACGATGAACTTTGGAAGAAAAGGGTGTGAAGAAGAATTTTCTATAACTTTACGGCGGAATGTTGATTAATATGGGGACTAGAGTTTTGAGCGAATTTATGGATCACTGCGTTCCGAATAGAACGTAATAAGTTGCAATCCCACCTATTAGAAGAGAGAAGAGGAACTTTTTCTTTAGAATATTGTAGATCGCAATTCTAGATGTTTGCTTAACTTTCTCTTGAAGACGAAATAAAAAAATATTTTATATGAAGTAAAAAAGCAAGAAGTGGATTTTACACATTTTGCTATAAACGTCTAGTTTCATTATTTCTTTAATTCTTGTGTTTTGTTTCAATTTATTCTCCATTTGTTTCATCTAATTTTTTTGTTTCGTGAACAAAACGTTTGCTGTATACTTTTAAATGTTTGTAAATTATTTGTACATTCGCATACAATAATTCGTTCTATCATAGTTCTATTGGTGTTAATGTGCTACGTAGAGTATTGAAAATTGATGATTACTTTACATTGATTAGATGAATAGTGTTTATGATGATGATATATATGTGATTGTGTGAACGTTCGTTTGCAGTGGCTCAGAATAATAATAGATTACATTTTTTACGTTACGTTACGTTTTAAGACAATAAGTTCGTTCGTTCGTTTGGTTGTTTTTAAAGTCTAGTCGATGCGAGAGTAACCGAAGACCAGGCTTTGTGATAGAATTTCTTTTTCACGTTTAAGTAAAATCGGCAAAATCCCTAATGTTGACGCAATGTAAAGAAGACACTTTGAGACGGATACTAGTGTTGGCAAGGGAATGGAGTTCGTAAAAATTTCTTACCAGGCAGCAATGGCTGCTATCATATGTGCTCTATTCGCCCTTTAAACCCTTAAAGGGAAAGCGGCCATCTCACGTACTTGAAAACTGAAATAATGGCTTTAACTTTAGCTTGGCTTACACATGTGCACATATCAAGTTTATGTTCTCCAAAATCAGTTTGAAAAGCGAACAGAAAAAGCCTCTCGAAATAAGTGAAAATTTCGATCGGGTTATTAAACCTATGATATATTAAAATGAACGAATTCTTCTTCTTTCCATTTTTGTTATCATTTCTTTACATTGTAATAAATTCAGGAGGCGAAGAATTTCAGAATAACTCAACAATATGTTAAGAATTGCAATTTGGGAATTGCTGTTAAGGTCGATCTAATATTGCATTGAGCCACTGTATATATATATATGTATATATATATATGTATTCACATTTGAGTATTGGTTTCTTTAACCTTTCATGTAATTCCTGTTTATTTTGTATTTTTTTTTTTTTTTTGTTTCATTTTGTCAAACATCATGATTTTTTAAGTATGAAAGCAAAAGAGTACACAACACACTCATCATATGACACCGTCTAAAATGTATTGAGTCCCATTGTAATAATTTTTTTTTTGATATGTAATGAAGGCTCAATATTTTTTAAATTTTCTAATAACAAACTTATACATAGATAATCCATATATGACTTTTGCACATTACGATGCAATTAGCATCATATCGATAAATTATTAAATTCGAAGCAAAACAAAGGTTAATCAAATGCCTATTGAGACATTTTCACTAATCTTTCGTCTGTGATTTAAGTAAAATATATGTTAAGATTTCCACTCCACATTCCACAAATGCATCGATCGTTTCAGTTGAATGAAAGGTAAAGCAAAGTAAATCGCCAAAAAAATATGACACTAGAGACACTAGTTGCTCTCATATTTACATACATATAATAAAAATATTATTTATTTATATTATTAATATTATTATTAATATTATCATAGAATCATTACTGTTTTTTGTTTTTTGTTTTTTTTTTTTTTAAATCAATTGGATAAGTAATAAATGAGAAATGCGTGGCCTGGCATATCGTACTACTAATAATTACTGTAAAACACAAATATACATACTACACATACACACAAAAAAGCCCGATTCTCTTACTCTTATCTTATCTTATTATCCTTTTTATTAAACACACAAACGCTGTTATGTAAAGCACGTAGGCAGCTAAACATACGCACAAATTTACATATATATCTATGCACACTGATATAATACAAAAAACTGGTGTTTTCTGATCGTATTTTTTTTTTGTTTTTTGTTTTTCTCGAATAACAACAACTATTCGCTGAATCCATGTCCAAGCGAAGAAGTACTCTTTCGCAAAAAAACGATGAAAGAAAACACGGAGATTGTAGATGATTCCATTACTATTTACTGTAACATTTTCGTAAAATCCAATAACAACATTTATGCATAAATGTTTAATAATAAATTTAGAAATTAAAAAAAAAAAAATAACAGAAAATCGTAAGTAAAGCCGTGCTCTACGCATTGGTTACTATTTCGTGATAACTCTACTGAAATGTGATTTCCTTGCAGTGCAATTCAGGTTTTGTAGAAAATACTCCCGATGTGATGTTGGGAAAGACAGATAATAAGAAAGAAAGAAAACTGCTTTCGTTTTGTAGAAGCATCTGCCGTTTTTCTCCTGCCTTATTTTCTAAGAGAATCTAAGAGGAAAAGTCAAACATGCCGCACCAAAATTTACTCTCATTACGAAGAAAACTCTACTATTTGCTGTGCCACTGAACTTAGTTGTCTCTGGTTACACCACTTGTCACTATTTGTGCGTGGATGTGTGCAAGACACAGAAGGACTTGAGATAGACCCACCTTTTTTTATACCGATTTATTCAGAATCACACTCTGTCTGCCTGTCTGTCGGTCCTTTCTATGTGTTCAAGTTAAAGGTAGCAATTTTTTGCGATATTTTAATGAAATTTTGTACACTGCCATCTTTTTCCAAAGGATGAACCCTATTCATGGATAGGACCATTTTTTCGACCACACACATATAACTCTTCTTTTTGAAAGGTCTTTGTATGAACAACTATGATTTGGTGTAGCGTGTTTAATGGTGGGCAGTGACTCACTGTAGCATTTTTGATTGTTTTTATTCTAATAAAAAATAAATTAAAATTGAAAGATTTAAAAATTGAAAACAAATGGCAAAGCTTTCCAAGGAAGCAACTGTCCGCTTTTGGCTAAGTAGGATGCATCAAATCACAAGATCATCCGGGCTATAGAATTCGAACACTAATAAGTAATGAAATTGAAGAAAATTACTTTGCCCTCATTAGACTAAGCAATGTGTGCTTCCAGAATTCCAAGACAACACGAAGACTGAGCGGATGAGTGAATTGACAGTAATGGAGCAAAGTGCAATACACGGGATGCAAACTCAAGGCAGTGCCATCTTTTATAGGATAAAACGAGCTCGTTGAGAATATCTGTCAAATAATTTACGACTTCTAACGTAATATTTATATGCGATAGATACAAGATACTTGAGTTTATTACTCGGCGAATAGAGACCTCTTTACTTACTTTTCTTCGCTCAGTATTAAAAAGTTTATTTGCGTAAGGAGCACGGCTGCGGGTGTTTATAACATAGAAAAAGAGAGAAGAAAAGTAATCGACACACACATATAAAACACATATACTCTTTACTCCTTATGGCTACCGTAGTTGAGTATTTATGAGCATGGGCATGTAAAAGAATACTTTTATCCCCAATGTCTATGACGTAGTGTGCATGCAATAGTAGATTTTAAGATAGAAAGAAATATTTCACGCGTGCATTGCGGTCGCCTGGATGTGAAAAATTAAGCGGCATACATATCGAAAAGGTCAAGACATCTATTGATTTAATTTTTTTACAATTGCTTCTGTTAAATATCTAAAATGTTCGGAAAGAAAATATGATCATTTGCCATTCAAAAGGGTTATACGAGAACGTAACCCAGACTGAAGGGCGTAGCTACTAACAAAATTGTCGTGTAGAATTACCTTATTCGCGTGTTTAAGAAACATGATATTTTAAGAAATGCAATTTTTCTAATTAATTTTGGTTTAATTGCTGCCGATGACAATGAATTTGGTGATCATGAAAACATGTGATCAAAAATACCGAGAATAATGGTTTCAGTATTAAAACAAATTAAGAATATCTTCTGCAGTAAGTAATGCCTAGAAGGCAACAGTTAGTGCAACTCTGTTTTTCATAATTTGTTTCTCGAATCTTGTGTTTTACTTTCCTTATCGAAATTTGCTATCAAAAGATTACGTGTTACCTGCTGATCTGCTGATGAATAATCTCTCGATAATATTCAAGTAATATTTCTTATTAAAGTTTGGCTTGTCCCTATGCCCTATGGGCACCACTTATGACTGGACTTTGGCAGGATTTATTGACAGTGCATTCAGTAGTTTTACGTTAACAAAAACGACTTAATTGATCGGCACTTTATGAACGTTGTGTCATATAATGCGTATGCAATATTTAAAAAAAGTTTTTCAGCTTTTCCGGTTACTCTAAAGTAAATAAGCAGCTTTAAGCAATAATTACGAGTAATGTGTTACAACCCCGAGTACTTCAGTTGTAAGTTTAAAAAAATTTAAAAAATAATTTCAAAATGTATTCCCTTTGTCTCTCTCCTCATGTAAGCGGAAATGTTTCACATTTTCTTAAACGAATTATTCCTTTTATATTTACATTTTTAATTGCATATGGGAAACTTTTTCAAGACCTTCTGTCCGTTGATTAATACAATAAAAGATTTATCATTTTTCCAGGAAACAGTTTTCTTATCAATCTTGCACTCATCTTGCGAAGAAATTCGAAAACAGATAGTGGGAGAGAGAGAGACAGAGAGGGAGAGCCTTTGATGGCCATGATTAATTGATTACCTTAATTACTGCCCCATCAAATCGCATTATTAATTAGAATGGTGTACAATGAAATTGAATTTCCTTTTGGTAGCAATTGCTTTTACGATGATTGTTAGTTTTTTCATAACGGAATTAACGTTATGCCGTTGCATATTCATTCGAGGAAAATGCATATGGAGATGGAGGTCTTCCTTTGCAACCGCAATAAACCGCTGTAACGCAAGTAGTTCGCTCATCCTAGTAAACCATTGAATCTGTAAGCGCGGATAGCGGATTAAAACTGAAATTTGTTTTGTTGCATCTTGTAGCTGCCTGATGTAAATGCTTTATAGAATGGTATTCAAAATGTTGTATAATTTCCCTAATGTTTAAAAATATTCCTTCAATTGTTATTCACCTTTACCTACATTTAGTGTCTTATTTTTCTTTTTTTTTAAATTTTCTATGTTCATATAAATTTTTCTTTTATGCATTTTTATTTGCTTCTCCACATCTTCGTCGAAAAGAAAAATACAAAGTAAATGTACACAAATGTCAATTGGTTTCACGTTACAAAAATCAAATAAATTAAGTTCCGCTCTTTAGTTTCGCCAAACGATTTTTCATTTCACCCTGTCAAGACATACATACACACTGATATGCATATTTGCCTTCATGTACATACACAACCACACATCAAGTCTGCATCTATCATTAAATCACAACAATAAACATTAAATCTAATCTAATATAATGAACATATTTATGAATGATTTTCATTACGAACATTTTTTAGTCAAATGCTATCCGAATTGTTTTTCTATAAATAGAGAAAAAACTTCACTTTCCTGACATCAGCAATATACACATACATACACACACATACGCGCGTATGGTGTATTAAACATAGATAACAACTATTTTCTTTTTTATTACTGCGCTTTTGTTGCTCCCCCCCTTCCTCAATACCTACTGAATTCACTTAAATTTTGAATACGCGCTTATGATGCCCTACATTCGTGCAGTTGAGAGCGGAAAAATTTTTGGCAAAATATTTTTAGAAGCACGTCACTACATTTGGGTTCACTTCCTTTACTGCTATTGGGAAGTGGTGGGAGGAAAGCGTTAAACTTGCGCAGACTTCGAACGAAAATAAAGAATGACAGTTTTTGTGTATGTAGTGTATACACATATTATTTCATTTCTTTGACGACCAAAACATAGTCTACACACACACACACACACACACACACACGAACACAAATAGTCCTTAGTCTAGGATTTCTAGTTTTAAAATACAAGTCTAGCGTAATTCATTTTTGAATTCCGTCAAATTTCAATTCGCTCAATATTCAGTAATCGATGTCTGTACAAATTGTTAATTTCACGAAGTCACGAAACTAATCAAAAGGACGTGTTGACAAGAGAATTGTTCCATCCTGTCTTTGTACACAGTAATAACGCGAACATTTGTGATCGTCAGCATGGAGTTTGATTTTTGTTAAGAAAGAAATTACTGCAAGTTTTCGGCAACAATCAGTAAATATCTACGTAAGTGCGTAAAGATGAGTCTCTTTCATACATAAAGCCCTTAAGGTTAGCGCGGAATTCTTGTTATTTTGCCGTAAATGTGTGATATGCTAATACGGGACAACCGTGCGTGCACAAAATGTCTTAAGTGAAAATAAAATGAAATGATTTTTATCACTTCAAGCCCGGACATGCAAATATTTTTCTAATGAGCTCCGAGCATTTGCAATTTGTTCTATTTAGCAAGCGAATTTTGTGGATTATATATTTACGTTTAAGAAAAAATGCTCGAAACGAACTTTGGTCGATAGCATCCAGCGTGTAGTCAAGCTATACGTGACTATCTTTAACAAAGACGGCAAGTCATCAAAAACAAGGTCAAGACGTCTGCGCGGACAACAAGTATGTCCGCTAAGGTCTATTCTTTGCGCACTAATTTCTTCATGAGTAAAGACTATAACATAAAAGTAATGTATTTTTCTGCTCTTGTTTTTAATAAGATCGAGTGATGATCTCACTTTTCATAGGAACTAATTGTTTCAGATAATTTCCTCATATCATTTTCGAAACATAATCTATTGAATATTTTGCAACGGAAATGTTTGCTAAGACTCGTATGTTGCTATGTTCTAAAGTCAAGCTATTGAATCTTAATTTAAATGTTGTCTACAAGGAAAGCGGTAAGCAGTTTGCATTACTCTGGTATATGGTACATGGTCTACATGTTGCTTTATTTTTTGATAAAAATAAAATGAAAATCATTTAAAAATATGTTTTCATAAACATAAACACACAAACGTCTCTTCACATCGTAATCATGTAACCTGTTAACTAATCAATGCATCCCTTTCATAACTGAGAAAAAAGAAATAAAAAAAAAAAAAAAAAACCAAACGCTATAAAACAAAAACTTACATTTTTTATAAATAAATTATGCAAAAAAATTTGTTTGTAATTTATTCCCGATTTTTCATCTTTACGTCGCACCTTGATTAACATATTTTTATTTTCTTTAAATGAATATCAATCAAATTGACGCACAATACTTAAAATGCTGCTGATAATGGATTCGTTCCTGCCTTACACCCCTAAAAGACATATTGTCGTGTGTGGTCATATAACGTATGAGTCTGTATCTCATTTCCTCAAAGATTTTTTACACGAAGACCGAGAGGATGTGGACGTCGAAGTTGTATTTTTACATCGGTAAGTGGAAAGATTCTACTATCATACGAACTATTGTTATATTTTCTATCTAATTTTATAAATACATTAAGATTTCTCGTCCTTTTTTATATGCAGGTCTTTTTTTTTTCGTACTATTGGTAAAATGTAGTTATATTTGTACGATAGGATTTTAGGGATTATGTGACGTGTATTTAGAATTTTTCACGTTCTATAAAAGTTAATACTATACACGCTACCGTTCAATAAGATTTGATGCGTTGAGGCACTCGGTGGCAGTAAATTAATTACAAATAGTTGCTTAAGCAGATCGCCAAAAATGTATTGGCTGGCGTTTCTTTTTTTTTCTTTCTTCTACATGGTCCTTCACCATATTGCGAATATTTTTTCCGGTAAAACTAAAGTTTATTTGAGAGCCTGCCAATACAAAATACCAAAAGCAAGTCTTACAAAATTCTCACACACTGACTTGCATAGTATGTGACGTTCTCTCACTCTCTTTGTTTTAAGCCCGTAGCATATACAGAGCTATTCACCGATAAGCAAAATCAGGCGTGCACAGTTCAAAGAATCATGAACTAAAACCACCGATGAGCATAAGAAACATTTTAATGGAAAATGACAAGAGAGAGATGTCTTGAAAATGGAAATGAATCTAAAGCTCACCTGACAGCAACACAATTATTTAGGGAACGTGGCGTATACGCAACAAATAATTATAATAAGATATAAAAATGTAGCATACTTTTATAGTGCACACTATTTCATACGCCCCCATTATACTTTTGTATTTTTACAATATATTGTGTAATCAACAGTTGATGTTAATGTGTCTGTCTGTCTTTGCTTCATTGAGCTTTCTATTTAAGTTCATTGGAGGCGCGTTTATGAAGGCGCTCGCTCATCCCGCGCATAGCATACTAGTGAATGCATAAATCCGTCATAAATATAGATATTTTATATCCGGACTCCATCTAATCTTGCTAGCGTGCTATGTGTGCATGTATTTACAGCGCGTTTAATGAATTTACTTATAGATATTACTGTTTTTTGTTGATATGGTCTCTTGTTATTCGTCGTGTTCCGCAAGAAGAAGAACAAACAAAGAATTTCTACGCGAACTAAATACACGTTCACATATTGATTAGCTGATCGATTGATTTATAATTTATGTTTAAAAAAGAATAAATTCTATGAAATATCATTATAATATATGTTACACATGCGTGGATAATACATATATGTATATATATATATATAAACTAAACTTGTATTGCACGAAAACAGCAAGGAGCCTGATCTGGAACTAGAGGGATTATTAAAACGCCATTATACGACAGTTGCGTTTTTTCAGGGAACCATGATGAATGCCGTAGATTTGGAACGAGTCAAGGTATACACTTTTCCCAATAAACAAACAAAAAAAAAAAAAGCGAAACAACTTCATCACGAAATTTACAAAAAAAAAAAAAATAAATAAATTCGTGCATTTTATAAAAGAATGAAAAAGAAAATTTCTTACATAAATACCTTGAATGCCAAAAATGAAAAAATCAACAAAAAAAAAAAAAAGCCTATCAAAGAATAGATTCAATCGGTTACCTTTTTAAAGTCATAGCCCTAGTATGTACAAGTGGATTCATTTACAGACAACCAGTCAATCACAATGTCATTCTCAAACGCTGTGATGTGATATCAAAAATACAAAATTTGTTATGTATAAAAATCAGCCACAACAATTGCTTTTCGAAGGCACATTTGATGATTTCGGCAAAAAAATCCTCTTTTTTCATTAAGTGAATGATATACAGAATCCTACCTGTTTGACTCTGAAATTATATATATAAATACACGTAAAATCTTTTATTAGCATTTTTGCCATTTTTTTTTCTCGTAGAATGCATCTTGAGTTTTTCTTATCTGATGTGTATTGAGAGAGAAGTTTTATTATTGAACCTCTTTTCCTATTTTTATTTATTTAATTAGATTTAAAATTTTTGCTTAAAAGGAAATACTTTACCAAAATTACGCAATCAATGGTTATTAAGGAAGCAATTTCATCTTTTTAAGATTAGTTTATAGTGAAAATATTTATTAATTTATTTTTATTTATCACATGTGCTAACCACCGAAGGAAAGGATTTCATTATCCAATAATTCATGCAGATCGTAAGATCTTGGCTGATTGACTGCTAGTCCGTTAGTTAGTGAAATGTGAAAGTTTTTCGAAAGCATTGTTGACAATGAAAGGGTGCGATCTGTTCATATTGTAAAGGTTATTGCAATCTTTAGAAAATCTAAATCCATTGAAAGAAATCTCTTAATGATCGCGAAAACGTGAAGTGATGGGTAAAGATCTTAGCAAACGAGATATCAATCTGCAATAAGCAACATAATTATATATACTTTCTGTTTGAGAAGTGCTTCCAACTACTAAGAGCTTTATAGAGGACTCTCATATAGCTTTCTTTGTACCCGTCACAGAATGATGACGACATTTCAACGTCAGAACTTCAAACCGTTTGCAATGACCGGCAGGAAGCTTCAGAGACCCCACAAACTCTAAATTTACTGGATCAGCATCAAATTCCGAATCCATTTACGCATGTACCTCTACCAGTTTGTTTATGAAGATGTAAAAAATGAAGATATGAACGAATTTGAAAACAACTCAAACCAGTCAAAGGACACTGTAAACGCCTTTGCTTTCCGTGCTTTTTGCTTGCTACTTGTAAAGTAATGTACATAGATAATATGAATTTGCGCTTTTCTTTGCGCTGAGCATTCTAGAGTATAAAAATGTAGTTCTTTTCCTTTCTTTTAGTCTCTTTTATGATAATTTTGATGGATATGAAAAATTCTGTCAGTCTCGAACATTATTTGCTTACTTTTTCATATATAATATCGACCTAAGGTGGGAGCAAAGCATGATTCGTCTCAAGGCGAATATAAAATTCTGATTTCTTTCTTGTCACCTTTTCTTTTTCCAAATACTTATGTATTCTGAACTTCTTATATTTAAAGCTTATCGAATTTTATTAGCACTTGGATTCTTTTCTATATTCGTAAACATGAGGATCTGCTGTATATAAATATTAATAACTTATTATTACTATTCTTATTCTGATTATTATTATTGTTATTGTCGTTTCTAAAATACTGGTAGTAATTTTTATGCTTAAGTTAATGGCTTTCGTAGAGCAGACATCGCAAAGGATTACTTTTGAAATATCTTTTTTTTAAGTTTAGATTTAAGCGAATTTTAGCCATTTGAAAAAGTGACTTCTTCTTGTTCTTTTTATGCTTTTTTTTCTATTTTTGTTTTTTGTTTAATTTTTTTTTTCCGTATTTGAAACCTGTTTAAATAAATTTCTCTTTGCAAATTTATTTTTTCATAAAATAAAAACCAAACACATGTTAAATCATGAATTTTCCAACAACACTCCAACCAATCACACTCTACCCTTTTGTAAAACCTGACGGAACTTGCCTAAATTACATTTAAACAAAAAAAAAAAAACGATTTAATCCGAATGAAACACGATACGAATTTGAAAATCGTTAATGAATCAAAGAAAACCGCCCGATTTGGAGTTGGAAGGTTTGTTTAAGCGTCACTTTACCACTGTGGAGTTTTTCCAAGGCACTATTATGAATCCCATAGATCTGCAAAGGGTTAAGGTAATCTATCGCGTAAATGTTAGTCATGCCGTACTACTACAATATGTTCTACATTTGCATATATGCGTACATAAATGTTTAAAATCTTACATTTTATATTCAAATTTAATCTATTTTTCTCTATCTCTCCCTTTCACACTAAACGTTTTCATTACAATACGCTCTGTACTTCATTACACGGCTTTTCCTCTTTCCCTCCGTACCGCTCTCTTTCTATCACTCTATCTCTCTCTGTCTCTCTTTCTCTCTCTCTCTCTCGTTCTCTCCTACTGTCTTTTGTATGTATTAATCATAACCATGTACATATGTTATGTTACTTACGTTTACATAAAGTTACATTTCGTATAAAAATAAAAAATACATTCAAATGAAAAATAGTTGCTTTATTGTAATAAAAGTGTTCATATATTATACTAGATGATTGAACGTGCAACATAAAACCAAATTCGCGAAACTATGCGGTTACAAATAAACATTTGACCACTTAACAGCGAAAGCAACTACATAAGTAGAAGGACAGAACTACTCCCATTTGATAGCTAGAGAAATATCTAAAAAAAAAAACTATAAGCAAGCCAATAGCTTAACAAGGTGTGTGTGTGTGTGTGTGTGTGTGTGTGTGTGTGTGTGTGTGTGTGTGTGTGTGTGTGAGTGAATGCAACATCGGGCTAGTTAAATGTCATTTAGGAGAAATGCTCAAGAAAATCATGAAATTTGTTCCCTAGGGAATCGTTATAATAAGTTGAACCTGAATTGTTATTTTATGTCAAAATCTACAGTTCACGGAAGGACCCTCCAATAAATCAATATTTTAACTATTACCACCAATTCTACCAATGGCCCAATTTCTACAGCGCTATTTAGGTGACAGGCTTTAGCTCAGTGAAACGTCAACTCCACCTAATATCTACTACGGTATATTTTGTGACCTCGTTAAAGATTTGGGCAAGTGAGTAGAGGAACAGGAGTTTACGATTGCTCTACAGCAAGCTTCTATCAAGCTTTTGATATTCGCATCAGTAAATGAGAAATCGGGCAACCTTCCATCCATGTTTGTTTAATAAATGGATAAAGAAAGTGGTAAAAAAGATACAAATTTTGTTCAGGACATTTTCACAAATTTATTAAAATCCTTCAGGGTAAAAATCAAATTTCTCTTCAACGATCCTGCACTTGCTTTCTAATTAATAATCTAATTAAATCCTACTATGATTGGAGTTAAACTTGCCGACCAATAAGATTTTCAAATTTTTTTAAAGAAAATCAGTCATGGAGTTTTTATAACCTACACCACTTCTGGTACAGAGTATATTAGAGAGTATTTTGCGAAGGTATATAACAACCCGAAAGACTTAAGGCAGACTACCTTTTATTATGCCATTTTCTCGAATCGATCTAAGCCGTCGTGTCCGTTCGACGTCTGTCCATTTATATTTGTTGTTACCCTAGAGCTCGAAAATTTTCAGATATTTCGATGAAATTTCGTACTCTGACGTGTTTCGACCGAAGGAGGAATGCCTTATTTTGAAAAGGTGCTGACTAGAATTTATATATACATTGTAAATTGGTGTGAAAAATTTAGTTCGACTGGGGCAATTTTTTGAACTCCCTCTTCTATGAAATCTTTATATAGTAAAAAGGTCCAATTTTTAATATTTTGTGGTGAAAATTGGTTCAAAATAGTAAATTGACAAAGAAATCAAACTAAATAAACGTAAGCGAATTTGAATCAGTACACACCATATATATAGGGCTTATTATAAAAAATGAGTGAGTTTGAAGAGAAAGTCTAATCATCCTCCAATAAGTGGGCTTTCATAGAGAGTATGCCTTTGTACGAAAGTAGTGTGCAGTTTTTGGTGTAAACGAGTGAATATCTGTACTAGGCGAAGTGGTGTAGGATATCCGATGGTCGGCTTAGCCCGGCGATAATTTTCCTTTTACTTGTTTTCTTTTATACTTGCCCCCACTATACTATTTTCTATGACTTTGTATTTATGTTGCTTTAAAAAATATAATTTCCGTCCAGCTTTAATAAAATTTAAACTTTTTTATTTGCTCTCATTATAAATGTTGTTCGTAATTCATTGCTATCATTGTTGTTCATTTTGAAAGAGGTCTAAATTCATTTATTTAAAAATATATTTTAGAATGCCTTTTTACTGAGTGTGTTTTCAGTGATTTCGTTAAGTGATTTCATTTGAAAACATATGCGTTTTTGACATTCCGTTCAAAAACGTTACATTCGGTAATTAATTGCGACAGAGTTCCCTCTCTTCATACGAACATATTCGTTTGTCTATAAACTTAAAAGAAAAAAAAACAAAAACTTTAAACGCAATGCAAACAAGCGAAAATACATCTAATTGGGGAGAGAAATTCCAATTTCCAATTTTGCCCAATCAACTATAAATTTGGCATAAAAAATGCCAGAGAGGCGAACTTGTAGGTTTCAAGGTGATTTCATTGATTTTATGGTAATCAGCTTCAATATATATTTTTTTGTATAAGAAAACTGTGATGTTTTGCGTGATATCAGTTGAAATCATTGAAATCATCATAGACTTTAGTTATATTATTTTAGTTATATAAATATATATATTTTAGTTATATAAATATTTAAAAATCATATTATGAATGATGAAATCCTGTAAATATATATATGTTTTGTATGAAATGGTCATGGCGTTTTGGAGTCTTTGACCAATGCTCAAGTAAAAGCCTAACTTGGTTGGCATGACTCGACCAAATGTTACACCCGATCGTACCAACTTGTTTCTTTGGTTGGTTCTTCCAGCACTTGAACTGGAAGAAACCGCAAAATAGTTAGCGATCAATTGTTTGACAAAAGACAGATTTTTATTGGCAAAACCATGAAATATAAATTATAATTGTTATAAACTGACTTGGAATTATACTGCAATAAAACAAATACATATAAAATGACGTACCTGCATTTTTGCTTTTGTTTACTCCAGAAATATGAAGTGTGCTTGAAGTGTGTCATAAAAATGCAACATAAGCAAATTGATATAAATAACGAAGACTCACTTCAAGGTCTGGATTATGTAATCAGCGGTATTGGTGTCTATGGTCAGTTATACAGGAACAGGCAAACATAGAAACATAACCGCGCAAATGCAAGTGCATGGACAAATCGAATACAGCTACGTTAATAAGCGCATATACAACCAAACATGAATCTGCAAATGAAAAAAATAAAATTTGTTGACTTAAAGAACACACACTTAAAACTGAACAATATATATATATATATATCTTAAAATACATGTCTTGCCTTGTTTGCAAAATGGATTTAAACCACTTTCAAAGTAAACAGTTTGCATGTATGTTTTTTTTTTGCATTATTAGTAAAGCATTATTTATCGCCTGAATTAGCGACGAGTTTTGTAAACCCTTTACACGACACTGTTACTGTGGAATGATACCACATAAATAGCTGTATAATAATTGAAATGAGTAGAAAGCATGTCGGTCGTGCACGCACGCATGCATTTGATTTCTTTGCGTCCTTTCTTTCCATTATAATAATTTATTGTATTGTAACTGTAAATATTCCCTTTACTATTAACGCAATCGAACGATTAATTTATGTCGGAATTTGATTTTTGCAAACATTTTGCTTTTTAACAACTTGGCCTTCAACTTTTTTTTAGTTAACCCCATGCCATACATGTCACATGTGCTGTTCATTCAATGATTCATTTAATATCATTTAATAAACACTTGAACGTTCAAATATTGTATCACATTGTTATGCTTATAATTGAGCGAACATAATACGACACGAGAAATAATAATAATAAGCCTTTGGCAGAAATTTTGCAAACCATAACATAACATACACTATTGCATAATCGGAGCAACTGCTACATAAAAATCATATTATGTATCTATCTGTACATAAAAATATTATTTATTTATATTTGCAAAATGTATTAATAAAAGCTTAAAAAAAAAAAACAAAAAATTTCAAGGTTCATGAAGCTGATGCCTGCTTGGTGCTCGCCAATAAATATTGCCAGGATCCGGATGCCGAAGATGCTGCCAATATAATGCGAGTTATTTCTATAAAAAATTATAGCGACGATATAAGAGTCATTATACAATTGATGCAATATCACAATAAGGTAAACAGAGACTTTTATATATATATACGTATTCGAGTTTATTTTTTAGTTTAATCGATTTCTTCTTGTTGTTGTGTTTCACATTAAGGCTTATCTGCTGAACATACCGTCTTGGGATTGGAAACAAGGTGACGATGTCATTTGTTTGGCTGAATTAAAATTAGGATTCATCGCACAAAGCTGTCTGGCCCCTGGTTTCTCCACTATGATGGCAAATTTATTTGCCATGCGTTCCTTTAAAACCGTAAGTTTCGCCTCAATTTTCCTAAACACATTCACTGAACTGTGCGACAGATTTTCACTAAAAGTCTTAGAAATAACCGTAATGTTCCATTACCAATTACGGAACGGTAAGCGTGATGCTTATCTGAAAGCTACTTCAACCTACTGACTGAACTAATTGTACAATACCTATGGTGTATATATATATATATATATATGTTAATATATAGATATATATTATAATATATATATATATATATATATATATGTATGTGTTTATATATACACGTATTTTAAAGTTTTTCATACGTGTCCACCTACGAATAGATATCCAATACACGAAACCTAAGTATCAATTATGAAAACGAAGTAAATTAATATAAATTATGGTTATGTGCCTATGATTGATCTAAATACAGTCGCCAGACATGCAGTCTTGGACAAATGATTACCTTCGCGGTACTGGCATGGAAATGTACACTGAAACATTGAGTCCTACATTCATTGGAATACCATTTGCTCAGGCTACTGAGTAAGTTTTACATAAACGCAAGCCGTTTTACCACATCAAAAACACACACACTTGCCTTTAATAAGATTCATTTGTGGAATTTATAAATTAAGTGAATATAAGAAAATTCTAAAAACATATACAGACATACATCCATCCATCCATCCATCCATCCGTTCACTCGCACTTACATCAACGGCACTTCATTTTTTTAAATATTCATACACGAATATAACGCATACACACACACACACTCTCTTCATAGAGCATTTGTAGGCACCACTTAAGCATATCATTCCATAACGAATCAAAGACGATCCCCACACGAAAGTAATTTTCGCTATTTGAAGTACTGGCTTGTGAAAGATTTACATAGCAACGGCAACGACAAGTACTTAAGAAAGGCATTCGTATCTATAATAATGAATCGCTAGGCATTCTTATTCTCAGATCTATGCACCTGAGCGTCAAGCGTTTGCGCACAATAATCAAGAATTTCTCATATACTCAAGGCCTTTCGTAACCACAACAGGCATTTAGGGATTTCTAACGATTTTCTTAGTTAAGCGAGCATTTGCAGAAGTAACCAGAAACGTAGATAATGAAGGATCGTTAGTTCTTTAATTGCTTGCTTCATGGATATTGCTTGGGGAGAACTGCATGACCGAGTGACAAAACCTGAGGTTCATACGCTTAGGAGATTTACTAAAATAATCTGAATCCTGATTTACCTAGAAATCGCTACTTTTGCTTGTGCTTACTTGCAATTTCTTCTATCTTTGAAAATAATCTTAAGTTACATTGGGAATAAACGTGTATTCGTTTAGCAGTCCTGAGCAATACTTGACTGAACTACATATATATTCAAAAACTTTCTCGATTAATGTGTGCTTGAATTATTCGTATGAAATATTCATTATATTGATATTGAAGATTGATCTCACAAGCTGTTCAAAATTTCGGAAAGCAAGCGAAATATCTAAAAAAGAAAGTGATTATGTTAGTAAATAAATAAGATAGCAAATCCATGTAAAACAGATTGATAAGAACGAAATCGAGTAATATTTACGAAATGGTTGAGATTTGATTTCACTTCGGAGAGTTTTCCAGATATACTTCTTCTAGAAATTGCGGTAATGTGCGAAGCTTTAAGCGTTCTCTGTATTCCTTGGCCAAGTGTTCATTTCAGTCATGTAAAGAAAAGTCATCAATGTGATGAATGTCGTCGTTACGATAAAAACCTGATTTGCATCGTTTTATGTTTTCGTATAAAACCGCTCATCATGATTTGCTCCAAATATGATTTATGTTATAATATGTTATATGAAACTATATTTCTTTGGGATATCGTACAGTTTACAGTGTGCTGCATTCGTACACATTTCATCCATATACGCATATATCCATATAAACTGACAATTGTTCAAATATGTCGTCGGTGTGTTCACTTGCATTCCACCGTATCATCATAATTGTATTAAATACGAAAGCTTTTCAACATTTTTTGTACAAAATATATTTTGGTATTTCTTGAAACCTTTCTCCACCTCTTGCTGTCACTTTCTATCTCTCTCTCTCTCTCTCTCTCTCTCTCTCTCATCCTCAATATTTCTACCTTTCTCCTTCTTGATCTCTCTCTCTCTCTCTCTCTCTCTCTCTCACTTACTCGGTCTTACATACATATGTGTTTAAAACGAAAAAAAAAAAAAAAAAAATGTGTTTGCCTTCGATGTATTTTACAATAAGCTTTAAATTATGCTCTAAAACACGATTGTTATATTAACAGTTACATCTTTTAAGATCGTTTGTATTGTTGTACACACGTCAGAGATTGCCTAGGAAAACATACAGTACACTTTAACCCATTAATAAAAGCTCAGACGTAAGCTACTACGTAAGCTTTGTGCACCAATCGATCGATGGCTTCTAATCATTATCGTTGAACTTTTGTCTAATCCGGCTAAATACTATTTTTCATTCATTAGTAGTAGTCTGTCTTGTGATTCATTTTCACGTCTGATATTTTTATTAGTCCCAAAGTGCTGTCGACATTTTGTTGTAAAATCATTTTGCAAACTATCACACAGGCAGCACTCGAAGAGCCCGTTCGCGTACTTTGATTTATTGATCCACTTTACGCTCCATAACATCTCAGTAAGCATTGACTGATTCATTTATTAAAAACCTGCTCATACCCCTAAATATTTTACATAGATTGAGGATTGAAATTTGTTTTTTGATAACTTGACTCCGGTCAAGTCATAATCTCTTCGAGTTTCCTCGTCAAATCATGCAGAGAAACATAAAAATTGCTTTACTTACAAAAAAGAAAAAAAACAATTCGGAAGAACAAAAAAACTCCTACACACCACATAAGGAAACACTTCACTTCGAAAAAAAAAAATCCAGCTGCATCTAATCTAGCACATGAAACAAAAAAAGCAGTGTACAGATGTTTGACAATTTATAATACTCCAGAATGTTTACCCGGCTTCGCGCAATATGCACCAAATCCTTAAGACATATGCGAATTGGATTTTTATTTAAAGAAAGAAAAAATCAAAAAAAGAAAAAAAAAATAATTAAAAAGATATCAAAAAAAAAGTGATCGACCAATGAATCGGTGTTTGATTAAAGTGCGAGTCAAAATTTGTTGTCGTCAACATCCATGCCAGCCGATATTGCATCTTGAATTGAACTGCACCTAGCAATCCGTACCTATTGAAACATTTTATATAATTTTAACTTTCAGTCTCCCGATACTCAAGCTTGGCAAAATGATTATCTTCAAGGTACTGGGTGTGAGATGTACACCGAAACTCTATCACCTTCATTTACCGGCATGACATTCCCGCAAGCCAGCGAGTAAGACCCTGAGATTTTATGCACAAAAGCAACGCAAACAGTTTCCTTTTATTTTACTTTTACTTTTATTTGATATACATACACTTAGCAAAGTTCCGATTGATCGCGAAGATCAATTTTCTTACCCACCACCCACCACCCACCACCGGAAACATCACTTCCACGACATGTTGTCATTAGTTAATCCGTTTATCAAAATCAGAATAGTTGCCGCAAAGCTTTGAGCGAATCAAACGAACGAATTATAACGAGCGACAGTATTTGGGATACGAGTTGGAGTTGAAGTCTGCATTCCCGTGCAAAAAAAAAAAAACACAATATGATTGTTTTCAGCCCTATCGCTCATTGTATAATGAAAAAGTCATATGTAAAAGTATTTCTCATCTACATATGCATATTAAGATTGAGTTACGCTATGCATAGCAAGCGACGAACAGTTCATTTCAAATTTATTGGTATTATGCTTACACATACATGCATACATAAATTGGTAGTGGGTATGAAAAGATTCGGTCCCCCAATCGAATATGTTAGGCAGCTTTAATACTATTTTTTAGACTATCTAATATTCTAACTCTTCTTTTTGTATCCTTTGGTTTGGTTCCGTAAGATGTGATATTTGTGTGTGTTTTCTTTATTTCCTATAATTTCACTTATTGGAATGCATTAATCTTAATCTTAATCTTAAGCAATAATTTTATCTTTTAATAATAAAAAAAAAAAAAAAAAAAAACTGTGACACCCACCAAGCATACGTTTCTTTACTCAACTCAAACATAATAATAATAATAATAATAACATTAACGAAAACATCGCCTGTAAGCTAAACATACAATCGTAGATAAATAACATAGTCTTGCGTTGTAAATTGAATTCTTTTAATACCTAAATATTTATTTGTTTATTTACTTCCTTTTTTTTTGTAGTTGCATTCAAGCTTAAAAACATTTGCGCATTTTTTTTTTTTTTTTTTTAAAGCATGTTCCCGGTTTTCGCAATAGAAAGGTAGTCAGTCTATTGTACAAAACAAAAACAAAAAAAAAGAAAGTACATTAAAAGTAATAAAATATTTTAAACGATATTTAAATGCATACGTAATTCATTCACAATGATCTTTAATGGTGTAATGACGTAACAACTTTTTTTTTCTTTGGTATTTTGATAATCAAACTATGGACGCACAGACTATGTTTCTCGAAATTGAAACTCTTACTGCTCGCTATTGAGATAAAAGGTAATGAAGATGGTGCCGACAGTAAAATTTCCATAAATCCCAGAGGTGTCAAAATCCAGGCCAACACACAAGGCTTTTTTATCGCACAAAGTGCTGATGAAGTCAAGAGGTAAGAACATACGAGACAAATGAGAAAATTTATATCGCTGTCATTGTTTTTAATGCTTCTTTACACTATGTCGCGGACGGCGTGATTGTCTTCTCCCACTTTTAATTAAAAAAATCTACACAACGTAATTGTAACTGTGTATGGATAATGACTAAAAAGACATGAAAAATCGGATCAAGTACATTTTATTATTGCCTAATAATGAATGGGCGTGTTGAGTTTTTTTTTTTTACTTAAAGACAATGTATGCTCATGTGCAGATTGTACAGAATAATTTTCAATATGATCCGCATGAATAGTCGGGTAGGCGAAGGATCACGACTACTAGCTCAATGGACGTGGGTTCAAATCTCAAGTGCGGTAAAGTTTTCGATACACGCGGGCATATGATCTAAGGTATCGGGCAGCCTTTAAATGCGCATACTTTGTAAATTTCTAAATAAAATAGTTTTCATCCACCTGAGTGGGCGAGCATGCAAGGAGTCTTGACTTACAACTCAAAGGCCGAGGGTTCAAATCTCAAGTGCGATAGCGGATAGATGCCAGTGCTGTCTTGTTAATCTCATGAGTGGAAAAAGAATGAAAATTCCAACATTTACCAGCTTCGTCAATTTTTTGCATTTTGTATCATAAATAGTAGGGTCCTTCATAAGATATATCAAGAAAATTTCTGCTCTCCATCTTTCAAAGTTTATGAGAAATGAGCAAAAATTTCTGAAGCTTTGGCTTCGAGAGGAAGTAATCATTTCAATTTGCGCTCTACTGGGGACATGTCTTTTCATCGACTTTGTCCATTCTCAATACCAATCTGCGTGCAAGAAGTCGTATGTTTCTGACAAATTTCAAGGCGATAGTCTCATTTTGGCGACCAAGGTAGTGTCCAGAACATGTATCGACGAGGACATGCAGATGCGCAAATACAGAACTCAACAGCGATTAAGGATACTTCCAGTTTATAGGGTGTCTGAAGCTTTCTTCTGAGTATAGACCCACCTTCGCGTGGTGGGTATAAAAATAATAGAGTTTAGACATTATTTACTTTATATACCGATCATGGACAAGTTGACAGCAGGGTTCTTTTGCAATTATTTATATCGGTCGTGTACATTACGATTGTGAAAATTCGAACGTCAATGATTACAAAGATAACAGATCAAGAAACCAAATTCGTAACAGACGTTCATATTATTGATCAAGAACGGAAATTTTTTACGAGATCGTTGGAGAGTATTTCGATGCGATGGTAAATTTATGCCAAATGCTATGCTATGAATACTGCTCTTGGCAAGAAGTATCATAAATTGACGCAATTATTCCGGAAAGTTTTTCTTAAGCATTATGTCGGCGCTGAGTAGACGAGCTCTCACGACACCTACGTCGTCCAATGATAAGAAGGAGATTTGACCACGCAAGCAACACCGACTTGCGATCTTATTGCGAATTAATCGCAAAAATGTTTTAATATTAGAGTTCTTTAAACCGATATACATACATACATAATAACAAAGATCTATACTATATATGTTTGTATATTTTTGTAACGTCTTTTTCAGAGCTTGGTTCTATTGCAAGGCTTGTCATGAGGATATCAAAGATGAAACCTTGATCAAAAAGTGCAAATGCAAAAACTGTAAGCATATTGTTTATTTTATTACCGTTTTATTATTATTATTATTATTATTATTATGGTTATAATCATTTTTTGTGTTTTGTTTTTTTTTGTTTTTTCTTTTTGAATATTTGGAAAAGACTAAAAATTGGCAGTTTTATGTTATTTTTGTGAAAAATTTTTATTTTTTTACTTATTCTGAATTATTTGAACTGAATATAAATAACATATATATTATGTTTATTAATAACATAAAATAATTTTATATATTTAAGTATTTATTTACATATTTACATATGTATATAAATTAAGCTATATGAAGTTCCGAAATCTTATATAATAAGGTGTTTATATTCTTTATAAGGTATTATTGAAATGTCTTGTTTTATTAAAATTTCTTTATAAATTTTTTATATACAAAACACGTTGGCGTGGTCTTGTTGCCTAAAAACGAACTCTCTACGAATTCAACCTCATTTAAAACTAAACTAAAAAAAATTTTACAACTAAAAACAATTCTCATTTTCTGTTTATTTGTGTGAATCTGTGCGAGCGAAAATAATGTTTTGACAAAAAAAAAAAAAAAAAAAAAAAAAAAATTTTTTTTTTTTTTT
>KK499818.1:401561-419818 GCA_000688715.1 Glossina pallidipes | reverse complement strand
AAAAAAAAAAAAATTTTCATTTTTTTTTTTTTTTGTTGTAATTTTGGGGGGCAAAAAAAATTTTTTAAAAAAAAAAAAAAAAAAAAAAAAAAACTACATATCTACTTTTATTCGAAAAATTAACAACAACAAAAAAATTATAGTAATTAACAAAAAAAAAAAAAACCGAACACAGTGACAGTACAGCCCAGGAATAAATTCGATGATTTAGGTAAATCATTTTAAAGATAATTTAAAAATAAATTTTTTTATAAGATTTGTTCATTAACAGCAAAAACCATTCCTTTATATATATATTTGTTTTTTTTTTTTTTTTGAATTTATATTTATTAAAAGAAGCATTACATATTAACATAAAACATTATTCTGTTTTTTTTTTTTTTTTTTTATAATGTTTGCCATTCAGTTTATAAAAATGCAAATGCAAGAACAATTTGCGAATCCCATCAGAAACTGTTGTTTGTGCGTATGTTTCATTTTCAAATTTGTAAAATCATTTAAGAAAGAAAAAAAAAAAATTGAAAAAAACGAAAACCGCATTCGCCTTAGAGCAGATTTGACGTTCTCTCCGGATTTGTCACGCAAGCTTAACTCATTAACGGTAAATAACACTCGATGCAATGCTCGATGAAATGATTGATCTGTTTTTGTCTTATGCCTACCTATCGAAAGTCTTTAGCCAATGCCTTGTTTTTTAATTATGCGCATGATTGTCAACGGCTTTTGTTCGTCTTTTTTAAAGAAAAAGGGGCGCCGCTTACCGAACTTCATTTTCGTCGACCTTTCATCGACTGTATGACAATTTTAGTGATATTTTTCGTCACCATATGTCGAAAGCGTTAAATTTACTCAATTCGTCCCAAAATAATAAAACTTAATACGACTTTCCTTGTCTTTAGCTTTCCGGAAGACCGTGGATTCTGATTAGTATTGTGAAGATAATTTTATGTGCATTAACCCTTTGGGAACAATACTGAAGGATGCTGTCATTCATTATTACATAAGTAAAGAAATGATAACCAGAAGTAAATGAATAAATTGAAGGCGGCATCAGGCCACTCTTGACCTTGGCATTCGGTTAACATACCTAATTTTTTTTTTACACGATAGATACGTTCCCAAAAAATACGTGTAAAAAAAATAGTGTAAAAAGAGAATTGGATGTACACCCTTTCCTACACATTCAACAAATTTTCTCTTGCGATTGCGAAAAGGGTAAAGTATGTCGAGAACGCTTCTTTCGACTTTCCATGTCTGATAAAGCGTCAGACCACTTTTGACATTGGCATACGGTAAATACATCCCTTTTCTACACATTCAACAAATTTTCTCTTGCGATTGCGAAAAAGGTAAAGTATGTCGAGAATGCTTCTTTCGACTTTCCGTGTCTCATAAAGCGTCAAACAAAAAGTATTGCCCAGAATCAAACAACCAGTTTCACGAACAAAGCCTGCTTCGCGAATTGTCAAAATATGTAATGGTCATGCGACTTAAGTGTGAACTTGGCTATGAACCAATACGATTGAATCCATTTAATAATTTCCAGACCGAACCTTATATTAATTTAATGTGTGAAAGCCGTGCAACGAAAAAAGAATCGATTGATTTGTATGGCATTGTATGACGCAGCGTAGTGGATGGATCTTCAAATACTTGCTTTTAAGAGGAATAATGCGTGTTTTTGTTTCCGTTTTCGTTAATTAATTTTTGTTTTACCGAAGAATCTATGTTATGTTAATGGCTAAGAAAAATCTGCTTTTCTGTTTGTTGCAAAATTTATCAATTTTGTAAGTGTACATTACTTCTTCTCAACACTTCTGAAAACATAATTAATTTTCCTTTTTGTACTGTGCTTTCCGTTTCATTTTCGTGGTTTTCATTTTTTACTTTTCTTTGTTCTTTCAAATGAAAAAATCCTAAAGTTTCTTTTTATTCTCAGAGAATTGAAAATTTTTCGTAGTTTAGTAGCAAAGTATCGGAGAGATTTTGAAAATTTAAAAAAAGTATAGAAAATTTTAGGAAACGATCGTGGAATGTAGAACGTGGGACTATATTGGCTCTTAATTCACAACTTGACTACGTAAACATCTGTGGGGATATCTTCAACAACAGAAAGCATTCCATATATCAGTCCATAAGTGAAACGCAAGTTTTCCTAAAGTTGAAATTTGAAACTTTTGGGCATAAAAGTTATAAAAACATGCGCCGGTAGAGGTTCTGTTAATGAAATAAATTCAGTTTAATCTTAAAAAATTTTTTACTGTGTTAATTATCCTGTAGATTGAAAAAATCTCTGTCGTATGGCGACAAAGGACGTTATTTTAAACAATTTTCCAGTGAGTGGATGCGCGTCGTTATTAAAAATTCTTCTTGCCTACCCATTCACTCTGAAAGTCAAATGCCATGCTTGTCTCGGACTGACATACTAATAACAAAGAACCTTTTTCTCTTATACTTTTTCAATCATCAGTGGTCCCCATATAATTCTTCGCTAAATGATCGACAACAACTACACTAAATGACTTTGCGCAATGACTTTGCCTGCTTCCCACGACTATACGGCTTCAATGCTTTTCAAAAAAAGTCGTCACTCCTCTCGATCACACTTTCAGTTGCTGTCGATGTCGTGCTATGAGCTTTCTTCACATAAGATTTCCCTCATATCAAAATGATTTACAATAAGCCAACAACGTGTGCAGCAGGTTTGCAAAATCTCTCTTCTGTCAGTAAGTGAACAGAGAGCGAGCTCGTAGCTTATTTATAATAAGCCAACAACGCGTGCAGCAGCTTTGCAAAATGTCCCTTCTGTCAGTAAGTGAATAGAGAGAGAGAGAGCTCGTAGAGCAAGAGATAATTGAGAGGGAGATTGAATTGTGATAGGACGAAGGGAGTGAATGATGGAATGAACGCCTTCACACAGCTTTGGAATTGTTAATGATTTGGCACAATTGAGGAAAGCATTTTTGAAAGTTTTATTTTTTCGTTTCACTTTTTTTTTTCTTCTCCTTCTTATTAAAACCTGTTTTCTTCCGATTTATTTTGTAGAGTAAATCATAAAGTAAAAGAAAGAAATTTGTTTTTTCCTCTTCTCCCGTCGTTTTCTTTGTTTTGTTATTTTCATTTATTTGCCCTTTATTTGAGTTATATTTAGTTAATTTTCTTCTTCAAACAAAACTGAAATAATGTAACAATCAAAACAATATATATATTTAATAAAGTTTCTTCCGTTCTTTAATCATTGCACCAAATGGCATAACTTTTATTCCTCTTTCTCTCCAGAACGTCCATGAATATTGAAAAAATAATAACAAATAGTTCTAATACAGAAAGTGCATGATATACTGAGCTGCCTATACTCACCTGTGAAATTCATGAATGTATATGTTTTTTGAATACACACGTAAATGTACATAATGTTAGCAATAAAATTTATTGCTATTATAGTTAAAATTAATAAACAAAAAAAAAAAAACAAAATAAAAATTTATCCTCTTCTGGTGGCCAATTAATTGGCAAGTAATTGCTTCGAACAAAGTCAAGCCAAGTTTGCTTCAAAATGTCCCACGCTCTCTTAACTACCATTTTTGTAAGGAGAGCAGCTCTTGTCAAAACTTGTTTTGCGAAATGCCTTCAAACGCTTTACCTACTCCCTATGATTGGTGGATGGGCGGAGTTTTGAAAGCCTTTGCCTTGCTTAATGCAATAGCTTTTGTAATTGGCAATCAGGAAAGGATCGTTGGCGGTATATTTACATATGTTAGCTTAAATACTGCTATGCATGTATCTATATATCCTCTCACAAATAGCTCTGTAAACGTAAGGTATTGTAAATGAATTTAGAAAAATAAAAACAAAAAAAAAAAAAAAAAAAAGATTTATATTCGACTCACAACCTTTGCTGTACTAATCTTATTTACTTAACATGTGATCCAATGAATAAGTTTATCTTATATTTACTTAATATTATAATTTATTCCTGCATAAAAGTGTTTTATACATAGATGACCACATTGACTCTGATTTAGGCTATATTCATACCGATTTCAACAAATTAATTCGACTTCGAATCGGCAGGCGACAATTTTCACTATTTTTATAAAGAGAAACAACATTATTAAGTATTTAGTGTATTTAGAATTTTTGTCTCTTAAACAGTTACTCAACGATTCTTGGTGTAATAGAAATTGTTCGTGGAATTAGGGCTCATTCTTGGTGAAATAGGAATAAAGGGTTATTTTGGGTGTAATAGAAAAAAAGGGTCATTCTTGGTGTAATAGAAAAAAAAGGTCATTCTTGGTGTAATAGAAATAAAGGGTCATTCTTGGTGTAATAGAAATAAAGGGTTATTCTTGGTGTAATAGGAATAAAGGGTTATTTTGGGTGTAATAGAAATAAAGGGTTGTTCTTAGTGTAATAGAAATAAAGGGTTGTTCTTAGTGTAATAGAAATAAAGGGTCATTCTTGGTGTAATAGAAATAAAGGGTTATTCTTGGTGTAATAGGAATAAAGGGTTATTTTGGGTGTCATAGAAATAAAGGCTCATTCTTGGTGTAATAGAAATAAAGGGTTATTCTTGGTGTAATAGGAATAAAGGGTTATTTTGGGTGTAATAGAAATAAAGGGTTGTTCTTAGTGTAATAGAAATTAAGGGTCATTCTTGGTGTAATAGAAATGAAGGATCAGGTAGTGTAGTGAGTAAGCAAACTTTGACGGAAGCGTCTGTTCAAGCAGTGTGACACCAATTTTGACCAGTACGGAAGTAATTAGTACTAGAAGGTAGCCTGCCAGTTGTAGCTCACCTTTTCGCCTTTGTTGAAAGATAGACAGACGATCTTTGCACAAGATTTGCGATTTTACTGAGAAATATTGCACAATTAGGTGATATCGAAATATATAAAGAAAACCAAGCAAGACGTATTTAGTCCAAATTCGGCCAGGTTGACTTCTTTGTCAATTTACTATTACGGGCCGCTTTTCACAATAAAATATTGAAAATCATATCTTTTTACCATATAAAGCTTCAGTTTTCATGGCAATGGTTATATAAGAGGGGTCCAAAGAATTTAGGAATTGGGAATGCAAAAGGTCTGAAGGGTGTCTGTACATACAACAGTTTCTGTTGATACAGCTTTATGGGGTATTTTGGGGGAACAATGCTTATATGACATCAAGTTTGTCTAACACTTTTTCAATGTCCTTGGTTTTACGTTGCCCTCTTCCAGGCATACAACGTGATGGTCACTTGTTTTACATATGTATGTGTTTTCTAATGTTCTTTTATTTTGCCGATTTTAGTTGACCGCCTAGTAAATTATACTCCAAGAAAGACGCAGTTGTGATTTTTACCAAAGACATGAACTCTTGAAAAAGGTGCGGCTAACTTGATGGGTTACCTTGCGATAAAATCTTTGTATCGCGATATTCACGGCCCATCATCACGAATATGTTTTAACCAAAGGCCTATATGTTGTTTGTATATACAATATTTTTTTGTGGATGAGTGTGAGTTAGCTGATATAGGGACTAAGGACGTATATGAATTTTAGATGTCTTTGGCAAATATCTGTGCAAAATCTTAAAGGACAATCTATAGATCTATAGATCGAAATTGATAACAACATAGTCAGGAGAGTTCATTGTTCACCAACTGTGGTTGGAATTATAGGCTCAAAGCTTCCAGAGGACTGATGGCTTGTTTAGTGGGAAAGACAATAGAGAGGGAAGGAAACCCTAGCTAAAGACGATTATTATTGTGTTTTTCACTTTCACTGAGGCGTAGGACGGTAACATTTTTAAATGAAGCACACACATATATATATATGTATATAATATTGTAGGTATATATGTAAATAAAATGCCAACTTAAGTGCCCCACCGCACCACCTCAACTCTGTAAATAATAATCACAAAAATATTTGCGTCCCTTGAGATTGTTGTAAAAAGGTTCTCTATGTGTGTTTATATAATTCCTTGTATTATATTTATGTAAATTGTTATGTATAAGGTTTTTAAAAAAGGTATGTCTGTACATACGTATGTAGTTTAATTTATTCGCACACGCATACATACACACACCCACACATTCCAACACATAGTTAGACCTCGTCACTAGTTTTAAAATCCAAAACAAAATAAAACAAAACAAAAAAAAAAAAATAGAAAAAGAACAAAACAAACTCCAACAAAATGGTTTTAACAACAACAATTCCTCGTAACTACCTACAATCGCATATATATTTTTTTGCATAACGATGTTTTTAATTGTGGAATGTCTGTGCGTATACATATGTATGTATGAATTGTCGCTGCAATGGATGTATGTATGTATGTAACTAACAGTGCAAAAATTTCGCGATGTAACTCTTAAGTTTTAAGGGGATGAAATGAAATTTAAAACTAACTCAACTCTAATCTAATCCTTAATCTAATATCTTTAAGCAATCAGCGATCAAGAATGATGATAACAAAAGCGAAAAATTAATAATAATACAAAAAAAAAAGAGAAAAAAATTTATTTATATAAAAAGTAGATTTAAAGAAATTGAAAAAAGAATTAACCCTAAAAGCACTTTTAAAAATTGATTGATTGATTATATGTTTAATTTGTTTTAAAAAAGTATCTGAAAATCATATTATTTGTGAAATTAATTATCTAAATTACAAATTGTAAATAAACAATTTTGCAGATGTGGGCATGATAATGATGCAGACCGGAATGGTGAATCAATGCATAACCTCAGTCATTAACCAAACCGAGGGTACGAGATTTATTTAAAAAAAAAAAAAAGAATAATTAAAACAAAAATTAAACCAATTAAAATATAACCAAATTATTTACAAGCTAGTGCTAAAGAAAAGGTTCGAAATTTTCATTCCCAAAAGCTAAAATAATAATAAATTGTGCTCATGCTGTGCTCCATCAAATTATTTGTTGCTGCTAAATATATTTACATAACTATATAGCTCCTTAAAAAAAAAAAAAAAAAAAAGAAAAGCAAAAAAAATGCATAAATAAATTAATAAACTTTTAAGCCGAAAAAAGAAATAATTTTTAGTTAAAATGTGCAGTAATCTTTTCCCCCCTCTCGCCATGCTGCGATGATGCTATCGTTTAGAGAACCAGTCGGAATTATATATAACTTACCGTCAGAGGGAAGCTACGACTTTAGTTGAATTTTTTTTGTTTTTTTTTCGCTAAATTTTCTCTTCGTTTCTAAATTTTAAGTGCCAGCCAAAGATTAATGCGTTCTCGTACATACATATTGCTACCAGAAATGCAAAAGAAAAGAAAAGGAAAGAACAAATGCAAAACATAATAATGTATCTGCTCGTACATCTTATATATTATATAGTAAATATGTATATAATTTATTTTAATATTTTTTTTTTTTTTATTATAGTCTATAATATCGTTTTCGAAAAAAAAAAAAAAAAAATGAAAAGAAAAATCATTATTAGTTATTTGAGTTTCCTTCAAAAAGTACTTATTTGTTGTTGCCGATATCACTTAAGTGAAGAATGAAAAGATAAATCATTTACCTGTTCACACACATCCTCTGAATATAACATTTATTTTATTTAACGACCCTTCTATAATTACGACAACCTATGTACCTACCACAGTGGCCACATTCAGGAAAGGCGTCCGAGCCGTTCAAATGGTAGGACGTGCAAGTACGTATTAATTTCATGTGACACTCATTATCCCTAAAACGAACGTAAGCAAATCAATGTATACCACCGTAACCACCATAACCACCATAATCACCATAAACACCATAAACACCATGAACAACCTAACCAAGCCATAAATCCATAAACCTCACTCTCATTTTCTTTCTCTCTCTCTCTCTCTCTCTCTCTCTCTCTCTCGCTCTGTCTCTTCCTAGTTGCTCCTTCAATGGATTTTCTCATCAACACATTCCTAGATTTCATTCATTCCTCTTTAAGTGTATCCTCTTCATAAAATCTTTATTTACACAACCTTTATCTCCATCCACCATCCATCCCCTCCGCCCCACTTATGACATAAATAGCTATTAACTGCAGTAACTTCAATTTCATTTCTAAATTTATTATTAAGTTCGTAGATGTGTCGTCTATTTAAATGTCTTTTTCATTCATACTTTTATAAAAGTCTTTGATGTTTTTTAAATAATTTTCCATTTATTCTTTCATGTAAACACAACTTCCCACAAACTCATATATACATATGTATCTCTAACCTACATAGCAAGGCAAGTGCATATTTTACCTCGATTTCTCGACTTTCTATACACTGACGGTAGCCAGAGAAAGAAAGCGATCGCCATTAAGAAAACTACACTACGGATACCTATCAACTATTTCTTAAATTTGTTATTTAGTTACCCTTTTACCCATCATTCTTCTCATTGTCTACGTTAATAGCGCACATTGCAATGACTTCATAAAAACTCTTGGGCCTTTCAGTCTTCGATACTCGCTCGTCATGGAAAAATGTTAATATTGATTGCATTGAAAGTTAAAGTGTTTCGATCTCATAGGTGCAAACTAAAAACCTTGACGCATTGCATACACTTGCCATCTAAGATATATTCCCGCGCGTAAAATTTTAATTTTTCTCAACTGCGAGGGCGCCAGCAAACCACCATTTGACGATGTATTGATTCTATATTTGCTTTTTTGAAGGGCTTTAAGTGTTGTGGTTGTATTTTATGGGCGGGTCACTACCGTTTTCGTCAATTCCAGCTGCCTTCATTTGGCTTCTACTCATAACAGACAGGGAGGGAAGTTAAACGAAAAGAGGACTGACACGAATCTTAAGGTAATCAGGAGCCTCTAGTGTAGTATGTTCGCTGGAAGATGATATCCGTCCTTCAATATTGAACAAAAGCTTGCTTGAAAAGTGCGTGCTTCATTCTCTCGCGCTATTTGCACTAATTTACTTGATCCGTCCGTCCAGATAACGTTCACATTTTTGAACACTAAGCTCTCTCTAAACTCAAAAAGTAACATAATAAAGTTAAATTTGGATTAAGAGAATGTTTTCATAAACTGTTCGTAATAGTTCTTCTTTAAACACCATTCACTATTAAAGGGCAGGAGAATGACTGAACCCCAATTAAAATGCTCAACAAACGCTTTTGTCGCTTATTGAACGTCTTTTACTTCAACGTTTCATATATTCATTCATAACTTGTCTCTTAGTGTGAGGTCTAATGCGTCTGTCTCAGTGTGCTAATGTTTTCTTCACGCATTTCTTGCGCAGTTTACTAGCAGCCACATGTAGTACTTAACTCTCACAGTTCGTGATTTCGAGTTAATTCAGTCTACCTGGATACCTTTGCTTTATTGCAGCTCTCAACTCATAATTCATAAATGTATGTGTTTTGCTTAAGTTTACAAGTCAGATTTGGAAAGTAGTTCCGCCAACTGCCAACAAGTACAAACCTGGAGCAAGCAGCAGAAATCTATTAACAATTTTTCCTTTTCTTTGTGATTTATTGAAACGGCAGACGTTGTTTCTTGGTAGAAGACTACTAGTTGACTACTTTCTGTTCATTACGTTCATTGCGTTCATTACGATTCAAAAGAGAATCGACGAATAGGATTCGATGTCAATGGTAATTCATCGTAAATTTAACTAACGACTTTCCTAAGCACTAGCAGTTTAGCAAAATTTCACTCATCTGCCAATTAATTACTTAACATTTACACGGGCACTAAACTGTCTATCATATCATAATACGTATAAGCTTTCATTGAATTTTCGAACAATGACTTAAGTCCGTATGCCTACATATATATATATACATATATAGAAGTCACTTGACTAAGAAAGAATTTACATTTTCAAAGCAAAACAAAAGGAGAAAGAAAAAAAGGAATACGATAAGGCAACGTCTAAAAGCCTCTGGTTCGTTTATTCGTAGAAAATAATCTGAAATATTTTATCATCGTCGCTCATTCAGTCGTCAATTCAGTTTAAGGCCAAATTTTTCTGTTTTTTTTTTTGTTCAAATAAAAAAATATTTTTCCCCGAAATTTAGACAAAAATGAAAATGATTTCCTCAACATCGAGTGATTATCAGAATTACTCCCATAGTTCCTCGCGACTGGGGCACCCAAATAACCCAGGGAATGTGACCAGATATGTATAATTTCGTATGTTCTCATTTAGTCTTCAAGCCATTTTGTGGTGGCAGATATGAAATAGCAAACAGTAAGTGGTTTTTGTGAGCAAAAATATCATGGGATGGATGAAACCCGCATCTTCAATTGATATGAATTTGTCGTTGACGTGAGCAGCATACTTTAGTTGAACCTTTAATTATTTCGATTAACGATTTCCAAAAGCTTTTGTATGCAGCGAAATTCTTTACGTGACATATTTTTCCTAAAACGATCTATTTTGAAAATGGCCACCGCAGCGGCCATTTTCTGTCAATTGGAAACCGGTCTTCATTGCAGACTTTCCTGCATATATGAAATAAACTAAGCCTTCGATCGAAAACCACATAGACTTGTATAGTTGTGCGTTTAAAAATCCGGACTAATACGAATAAATTCTTTCTTGAGGCAAGTGACTCTAGTAATGGAAAGAAATCTTTGTTTCTAATATAAACCTAAATAGTCACCAGTTTTGCTTAAATATAGTTATAATAAAAAATTGTAGCATCATCTATGTATATATATATATATATATACACATATATAAGATTTAAAACAAAAGAAAGACAACGAGTCCTAAATATTTACCTCCCCCGCGGACGAACCAGAGCGGATTTTTCCCTTTATTTTTTCGTCTTTTTTAATTCAATCTTTAATTAAACGATGAAGGGTGACAAAGGGGAAAAAAACAAACGAACAAAGGCGTGTACATATTGTGTATACATTCATTAAAATATCAACCCCGACGACTTCCTAATGGGCAGTGATAATCTCCTTAATGAAATTCACACATTTTTGTTTTTTACATTTCCGCAAACATTTTATGAAGAGACTGTGTTCGCCCAAAGTGTTTCACTTCATTCAATGAAGAAAATGTTACAAATCCATTGACATAGTTGAGACGAGATCAATCTGATCGGGTAGAAGTTGACTTTTCATCTCAGAACTAAGGTCATATTTATATTAATCGCGACGCAACTAATTAGTAAATCTTTCCTATGAATATCTTGCATTTTCCCGGATCTGTTTCATCCATTAGAACATCCGGAGTAATTACATTTTTATTGACTGCATTAAGATGTAAAGTAAAGTAAAAATATGTCTATGTCTAGATGGATGTTAATTGAGACAAACGGTAATTGCTTTTTTAGTTATCCAATATTTAAAAACAACTACAGCACACACTTACACGTTTACAAATACATACAAATTTATTACGCATACTTTTAAGAAAAGTTAAATTTATTCTCTTCTCGTTAGTAAAAAGTAGCTTAATATGTGTGACGAGGAATACAAAAAAAAAAAATCTCAGTTGTAATGTAAAAAATTTGAAAAACTTTACTTTTTTTTTTTTTTTGTGAAAAACTGTAGATATTATTAATTAAATTATTATTAAAAATAGTAACACGAATAAAATTGAATTTATAATAATTATAATGTTAAAAGTAATGAACTCAATGCATTTCTCTTACACGCATGTCGCACTTGGCTTTACTCCTCATTATTTTCGTTCAGCTTTCATATGAATTCATAGCTTATGCGCATATATAGATATATATGGGTGTATATGTAAATACAAGTGTATACATACAAATATATGCAGGAAAAGGAAAAGCATGCTATATAATATTGCGTCAGATGCATGCAGGCATTTTCTTATATCTTCTTACATATCTTACATATACATATAAATATTGGAGCATGCATACATATTAACATATTAATTGAAAGTTTTTTTCCTCAAGCTCCTGCCATGGATGTATATTGTATATACACGTTGTTTGTATGTTTTAAAACCCATGATAATTTTTTTTTTTTTTTTTTTTTTTGTGTTGAACCTTTTCTTTCGAACAGTGATCATTATTTTGAGGAACATGTCGCAATTTGACTTTGTGTTGGTTTCTTTTTAATGGCGAACTTTGTAAAGTGTCGCGGGGAGGAGAGTTCTAGAGAAATCGAATCATCAATTATGAATAAAATTTCCGTTGAAGTAAAGATTTTAGAAAATTTTAGTTAGTAAAAGTCAAAAACGTCTTTGCTCCAAATGAGATCAGGAAATTTATTTTTGAAGTAATTTCTTACCTCGCTTCTCTGTGTTATATTTTTTGTCAAAATTCCCTGGCAAACCAGTGCGAGTACTATCTTAAATCGATCTATAATGTAGCCTGTTAATCAGTTCACTGTTTCAGTCTCTTTAGCATTATATTCGTATACCCATCAAATACAGAGTATGTGTCACCTGAAATTCAATTTTAATGGAACAACTGGGCAAAGTGACAAAAATATCTTCTAAAATACATTATTATGGCCAAGACACATTTATAATAACAACATTTGATGAGGAATTCTAACAAGGACGGATAAACGGATCATGACGTATATACAGTTAATTGGTTAAAGAACGTACACATACACATTATTAGTTAGGTCTCCGAAAAGTACTTATATTTATTCACATAATCAGTAATGATAAGCGGATATAATGCGAAGAAGAGGAAAGCCATGTTGTTATGAACAAAGTCCTGTAAGCCTTACTTACATCTATCTGTGCGAGCAGGGAAAGGCATTCAAGATTCTTTTTTAAAATATCGTACGAATTATACATAAAACGATATTATATTTGCAATTTTTTCGTTACATTTCATATAGAGCGTGTGTACATATGCGCTGAAGGCATATAAGGAAATGCGTATAGACATCCTTTTGTAAGGTCCATAGCGTGATAGGGAAGCAACAGAGAACAATAACCAACACATTGTGAAATGTTTGGCCTTTTTTCATTCACATCCCCTTTATTATCCTGTTTTATTAATTATTAGTATTCATTATTAAATTTTACTCCGTTAAAAAATAAAGCGAATTTATCCGAAATAAAATATATATAAACATATATTGATTTACATAACAAAAAAAAAAAAAAAAAAAAAAAAAAGAAATAAATAAAAAAAAAACTTAATAAATAAAAATAAAAATGAAAGTGTGCTGATCATGGAAAAATATCTTACAGATGATCACCATCCTGCACCCACATTTACGCCACCTGAACTCCCGAAAAGGGTGCATGTGCGTCGATCAATAACGGGTAAAGAAATTATCTAATTAAAAAAAAAAAAAAGTAAGAAAACTGTTTTCGTCTTGAGTCGAATCTTGTATACCCACTACCTAGGTTTCTGTATTTCTACTATATACACGTTCCCCATCCATAAAGAAGTGTACAGAATACACTCAAATTTTTTTGCTTTACCTCAGATTGATATCCGAAATGATGAAAACCTATGTTTTGGAAAGAAGTTAACCCCGATTCAAGACATCTTCAGCAAAGCATAAAAAGTACTGACAGCAATGAATTACATCCAAGCAATCAAGCAAATCCCTTCTCTCAATCTAGCGTTTGTTGAATGTCTACTACTACTTCCGATAGTCCTTTGGTAAGTGCCGAAGCGTTCTGATATATAAATTCACGATGTATATCTATCTTTATCTTTCACTTTGATACTCATAGGTCGACCCAAAGGTGTATCCAAATTCAAAATTCCGTGAAGAATATATGTATGTAAGAGACTTGGATTTTCTGTGTCGAACTTATTGCCGATAGGAGATCAAGAAATAAACAGACGGACATGATAAACTTAGCTTTGAATCGCACACGGACTAACATATGTAGACACTTGCCGGTTGTCTAAGCAATGCTTTTGGATGTCACTTAACGAAATATCGAAAGGACCATTGCTTCGGTAGTGGGTATAAAAATGTTTACTCTGTGTTATATTCAGATTTGAAAGCATACTTAGCAGCATCTGGGTACCCATCGGTAGTGGTAGTGGGTATAAAAGAGAAAAAATATTTTTTGGTATTTTGGGTCTTCTCAGGCATCAGCTTATAAAAATTATTGACAACTAAATATATTCCGATTTCCTTTTCTGTGTTTGTGCTTCTTTTATACATTCGGTTCGCTTTTTATCCTATCTTTAATATATATGTGTGTGTGTTATAATTTTATTGTACATATACATACTTTATCTATTAAAAATGTTTTTCTTTTTTTTTATATAAATTAATGCAATTACGCAGCAACGGTAAAGCATTTTACATGACTTTTAAAAAGTACACAATTACAAATTATTTAATGAGTGTGTGTGTGTATGGTAAAATAAGGCAATGTATAGCATGCTTTTTAATTGTACTCCTTACGAGGAACGCCAACCAGATTACTTGAAGAATGAATTGAAAATATGCATAAAGTAAACGTCAAGGCGTGCAATGGAATGAATGTCTTTTAATATCGGAAGAAAAGACTTGATTAGTCTGGGTAGACTAGTGCCGTTGAACTAATAATTAACTGCGCAAATTCTTCCTCCCCATTCGCATTCATTTCTCTTCACCTACATTTTATTCACATTAACACGAGTATTCCTCGAGTTTTGGGCATGGGATATAAAAGGGCTTTAAATTTTGGAGTTTTGGTCTGTGTACTGATTTACGAAAGAAAGTGATTCCCAATCTCCTTAGCTCTTGTTAACACCAACTTTCCACTAACTAAAGGGGAACGGGAATGAAGTTTAAAAGAAAGCTTGGTTTTGATGGCTGAATGCAGCTGAGTATGTGAAAGGAATTTCTGGTTTGCTTTCCAATAAATTTCCCCAAGTATTCATAAATAATTTGATATAAATTTTTATTAGTTTCCACGTTTTGTTTATTTGGCGATTTTAAATATTTTAAAATTTTATTTTCTTATTTATGGCCGTAAAATGATTTCGATTTTCCCCATTTTTGGTTATAAACTAAAAAAAAAAAAAAATATGTAATTAAACAAAATTAATAAAATTAAGATAGTTTGCGTTGGGAAACGGCTTGTTTTTTGATTTTTGCTTTTGTTTTCTTATTTATTATGCAAACACAATATTCTGTTTATATATATATTTCTTTACTTGTATTGGTCTAATCTTTACCACAAATCCGATCCTTTTCTATTCTACTTTAAATCTAACTATGTTGACACTGATCAAATTCAATTCAAGTGGTAGGGTGTGTGTTTTTATAAACTTCTATGCTTGTCTATTAAAATCAAATTAAAATTGAGCTTACACTAGAATATAAAAATATTACCCAAAACTAATCAAATACAGCCTTTTTTTTTTTTTTTGAAATCCATTCAGTTATTTTATTAAACGTCTTTGCTATACTTTTTTTTTCGTTTACTTTTCCAACGACAGCTGAGAATACACGAGATCGTGAAGACATGAATTGTAAGTACACACATGAGAACATTTTAACTAATTTTAGTATTAAAGGAGGTAAAAACATTTTAGTGAGCCACGGCTCATCACTAAATATTTTACGCTTTCATATTTTTCGAAATAAGAGTTTGTAGGGGAAGTGGTCGAAAAAGTGGCCCGATCCGAATCATTTTCAATTGCGTCCGTGCTTGGGTCAAGACAAAAACTCGGTTCATTAAAATATCTCAAAACTTGCGACAAGAACACTAGACGACAAGATGGACAGACAAGCTTAGATCACTTCCTAGTGTATCTCAAGTCCTTCTGTGTGTTGCATACACACGCAATATGCCAAAGGGACTTGTACTTGACGCAACTTTCGAAGGCATTTGTCTTTAAAAGAAAAAATAAACAGACTTTCCTGAAATGATATTTTTATCTTGTTGGCCCTTGTCCTGGTCCTTCTGGTATGGGCTTTAAAAACAAATCTACGGCAATGAAACCAAGCATTAAAAACAATTTGGTTAATAGTTTTGTTGCGTTCGACTCTCGACCGTCCTGCTTCCATTTCCCCATTGAAAAAATTAAAACTTATTTGTCATCTAATTGATCTTCTATCGGAAAACGTTCAAATATGCATTTTTTTTTTTCTATTTACTTTAAGTATTAAATCCTCATAGCCGTCGGACTAATGGTACAAGTAATGGAGCGACTGGCTTGCATATGAATGCCGCAGCACCCAAACAGGTCAATAAAGTCAAACCCACAGTGACACGACAACTCGACGGGCAAATGATGTCCCCTTCGCAATACAACCGGTAAGTTGTAAAGAAGAAATTGTAATAAAACAACAACAAAAGAAATAGAAAAGAAAAAAAGGATGGTAACTTAGTAATTCCGATGTCTCGTTTGTAATGCCCAGACACAGCTGTCTTAAATAAGAAATCTTAACGACCGGAACCGATCAGATAGAACACCGGAATTGGAGACTTGCATTTCGCCCAAACGAAATTCTCTATTGATATAAAATTTGGCACGAAGTACTTTCGATCGGACAAACGAAGGTACACGCGATTACAAAAAGCTCTTTAGGTTTTTTATAGGTTTTTTCAGATAGGGAGTGCTCAAGATTGCCTTTAAAGAGAAAAGACATTGGCCTGCCTTGTTTTGCACTCAAGGAAGCAGTGTGTAGAAGATGAAAATTATTTTTTATCAAGTGTTACTATATGAAATTTATGTGAAAAAAATCGAAAGACTTTATTATTAAGGAAACGCTACGCTCAGCTGCAGTCAATGCCGGGTTTGCATTTTAGTCTAAACCCTAAAGGTTCTCGTATTTTAGTCACATTTTTCACCTTTAATGTGATTGAATACTTCGGCGCATCTTAGTCTGATAGACAGACGAGTCAAATTGAAAATTTTTTTTTTTTTGTATGCAAGAAGAATAAACGACATCGGTGTATCTACGAGACAAGTTCGAAGAAATGGAAATTTAGCAGTGTTAGTGTGCAGTCACGCAAGGCGCAATCGCAAGGACGAAAAATTTGCGATTTGATTATTTTATCGTTTGACGAACTTTGGTAAATTAGGACCGGAAACAGTGAATAAAACAAATCGTTGTGTAACACAAAGAAGTGCACAGTCACTACGTCCAAATAATCTCCACTCGAAATAATAAATGTAAGCCGAGGACCAATTCAAATTTTTCTTAAAGGAGCTTACACCAATAATTAAAAGAATTTTTCGACAAAATACGGAAATTTCTATAAACCATCGCCGGTAATCAGCGTTCGATACATATATACGTTTGCTAGAAAAATTTTAAGATTGAAGATAAAATGCATCATATATCTACTTCTTTCCCCTTCTTTGTGACCATTCGATTTTTCAATTTTCCTAATTCCTTCAAACTACATGCAACATATATTTCTTCTTGTCGATCTGTCACTGCTGGTAGATTCGATATGTTAAGAATATATACATATGTTAGAAAATTCTGTGTGTTTGGATTTTTCTTGATAAAGTGCACAAAATGGAAATAACGTAAAATGCTATCAAATCCAGGGATAAGAAATGAAATAATATCTTGCTATTTATATCTATATATACGCAGCATATATAAGTTTTTTATATATATATATATTTTTTTAATCTTTTTAAAATGGACATAAAGTACATATAGGTTTGTTGACAAATGTCATTTCGTCGTATGCACCCGTCATCCGTGCAGTTTAGGACGGATAATAGACAAGAGATACGATATCATTGTTTGTTAAGAAAGAACTTGAAAACTGCTATCGGAAAGGCTATAGAGTTAAGAAATCGTTAAATCTCTTATCTTTGTGCGCAGCCTTCCTTTCCATTTTTGTGGGTCTTTTTTGCTTTTTTTTTTTTTTTTTGCTTATCTAACCAACTTCATACTAAATAAAAGTATCAAAATCGATATGAATAATAAAAAAAAATGAAAAAAATAAATAAAAAAAAAAATTAAATAACAATAAAAAAGAAAGTTCTTAACCAAGGAATGCTTTCTCTAAATTAACAAATTTTGTTTCAGGCCTTCCGAAAATGAAGCTACTAATCCTTACGCGGGCTATCAACTTGCTTACGAAGTTAAAAAGCTCATGTATGCGTCCATATTTTAACTTAAACTCTCTTAAATTCATAATTTACTCTTTCGCTATCTCACAATTAAACTAAAACTAAAACTTCAGCATACGAAATAGTTATGTACTGTACTGTTATTGTTACTACATTTATTAATACTGCAACTGTAACTCTTATTATCGTATTTCTCTCTCTATTCCTCTCTCTCTCTCTAATCTTTAAATATATATATACATATATATATATATATATATATATATGTATACATATATATATATATAT